>JALIZH010025494.1:0-32061 GCA_030522465.1 Rhipicephalus appendiculatus
CGTGTTGAATTTATCATACACATTTCTTGGCCTACCTTTTCCATGCATTATAGCTGCGGCAACTCAATCTCGGGCAAGTTGATAGAAGATTTTGTGTGTGCTTTCACTTTAATGTACAAAAAACGCTAAATAAAGTACGTATCAGCGTAACTAAAATGGTCGCTGTAAAAAAGAACAGTCTGTTTGGAGCCTGCCCATGCATAAAGTGCACTGAACATCTGGTAAGCAGATGGTTCCTACGCATTATATTTGCGACAACTCGTATATTCCGCCATGTTGATGCAGCATTGTTACGAAGCCTTCTTGCTGGGCGAGTTGGTGCTTGTCTATGTTGGGAATCATTGCACATACGGTCGGACGAACACATAGTTTTTTCTGTGTTTGTGCGACTGTATGCGCAACGATTCCCCACCACACTGATGCAGCAGTTCGTTTTTGCCACTCACATTAGTTTAGATATTGGATGTTAGCATCAAAGACCTCTACACCCTCGGCCTTTTGTTTTGTGACAATTCTTCCCCGTTGCTGTCTGGCCACCTTGGAGACTAATTTTTTAAAAGACCTCCTCAATGCTTTGACACGAGTACTTCAAAGCCAGTTGCACTCTGTGATCTCGCGGGCTTTCTGTATCAGCAGGAAAAAATGAGCACGCAATTAGTACGTTGTTGAAAGTAGCACAGACAGATGTCATTTCAACATGCCCCATCTGCCTCATTGACATGTTGATGATTAGTTGAGTAATTTTGGAGTTACGAATATAATTATGATTAATTAATTAAATCTCATTAACGAAAAAATTAGTAGCGGCTACTACAGTATACTGGGAACGTTATGCACTAGGTCTGCTTAGCGTAACGCCGTTCCTCTTTTTTTAAATCGTGCTGCCTGATAATATATATATATATATATATATATATATATATATATATATATATATATATATATATATATATATATATATATATATATATATATATATATACATATATATATATATATATATATATATATATATATATATATATATACTGTCACAAATCTGTTATTAGCCGACCTCATTCCAATTTTTTGTTTTTGTTTTTTAGATCAGCCTCAACAGCTGTTGACACTGGGGTTCAGTGATGAGGATCCATACAAATGCTATGTGTTTTTCGTTAACAGTCTCGACCCCACCAGACCACCAAACGGTATAGTTACTCTCTTCCAGTCTAGCCCACAGTTCACGTGAGCGCTTGGGCGAGTTCGCAATTCATCGTCAAGAAAATTTCAACAGCGCGTAAAACATGAACGGACGAAAAGGGAGCTGACGCGGAAAAGCGCTGACTTCCGACTGATTTTTTTTTATTCACAAAAGACGTGTATATGTAGTGAAAAATTGCGCAGCGCAAAAGAATATGTGACAACCACAGCACATGAACGCTAACAGGTGACTAAATTTTAATAAAAACTCAACACACTATCTAACGAGAGCATTCGCAGGGAAAAGATTATCTACTTCCTTTTTCTGAAAACATCCTGATGCATGCCTCACCCAAACGAGCATGTGGGCCGCCTCTACACTTTATCTTTTCTACAATTTATCTATTTATAGCACATTTCCTCTTTTGAAGATCACTTCTGTCTGACTGTAGGCAGGCAGGCAAACGCACCACCTCCAGTGCGCGCTCAAATGTGCGAAGTTATCGATCTGCACATTCCAGCGGTGCTCACGCAGGCGCACGTCGAGGCATCTTAAGTTTGGCCGACGTATTTCTTCCCGCATGACAGCGGGATGACATACACCACATTGTAGACATACGGTACGAATGATTCCCTGTGCTTCATCTCGCAGCCGTCTTTTCTTTTGTTCGCGGAAGTCGTTAGTTTGCACAGTTTTTCCCATTTCTGGGGCGCGGAAAAGACAACTTTCACTTGGTGTAATTATATGGACCATTGCCAGGTTAGCTTTTTTCTCACCCTTCTCATGTCGGTCATTACGACGACAGCGTGTGGTCTCCCTGAGCTGATCATCAACAGAAGCTAGGATATGTTGCGGATAACCAGCTTTCCCGAGGTGGTCCACCTGACCTGCAAAACTGTTCTCACATCATTGAAAGCACAACACCCTGGGAGCGTTCAAGAGGCTCAGTTTCGCGATGCCACGCTTCACCACTGTGGAGTAGGCTGAAAAAAAAGGACAGAAATGTTTTTTTTTTCTTTTTTGCTGCTCATATTCTCAGCGTACATTTTCGGCCATGAAATAACGTCAGACATCAAGAAACCTAAGGCTGTCGGCCTCCGGAAACTCATTAGTTAGTACCAGCGGTTGAAGGGACGACCGGAACCCATCAGTGGTGAAAGCGTTGGAGGGAAGAATAAAAAACAATAAGGAAATCATCCACATACCGCAATGTCGTCCTGCAATGTAGCATATCCTGGGCCTCGGCCCGGGCCCGAAGTTCGCCGTAGAATCCGGACTCGCTGCGCCTGATCTCCTCACGCTCGTCAGGCAGCTGTCGAAGCGTGCCTTTGCTGATGAGTGTGAGCGTTGTATCTCCACGGGTGTAGACGTTATTTCAAAGTACAAGCCCATCCGCAGCACCGTGCCAGTTAAAGAAGTGCTCACATTTCTTAGAAACGGGAACGCAGGCGTAGTTCCGGCAAACAAGTAATGCGGTTTTCAGTGCTCCCGGTCGACGCTCTCCAACAGAATGCTCGTGAGGCGCTAAATGCCACGTTCAAGCGTCGTGATAACGTCTCTGTGAGCGAGGTGAGAAAAAAGTCAAGCAGCTGTGTGACAAGCTGAACTTGCATAATCTAGAGCTCATCGTTGGTAGGACACCAACGCGTGCACTAAAAACCCTTTCTTCTGCTAAGACGCATAAACCTGCAGCTATTTGCGATTATCTTCCCTCAACGAGAAACCTGGCAGAAGTCGGTCGCGTTGTTTTTGCGAAAGCAGCTTGGCCTGCTGAGCACTGATGATCCGTTCCTTCCCAAAAACTCTGTGCCTGCCATTATCTTTTCGAAAGAACGGTCACATCATGGATTTAAAGCCTTTAGCATCGACATCAAGGACCTATGGGAAAGGTGCGGCACCTACATGTGGCGCGGCAATGCCGTGCGCCAGCGCGCAGTCAGCGCCACGAGTGGCCAGGCAATTCACAAGTGGCGTGCTACGAATTCTTGTCTCTCCTTCTGTTATGCCCGCGTTGGGTAGAAGTGCGTGCGCGCGATGGCGACTGGTGTAATAAAGCGCGCCGGCTTCAGGAAAAAAACAGTGCAGGATTTTTTAGAGCTTCCAGCGAAAAAGATAGACACAAATTATGCCGCAGCAGTCACGTTTTTGACGTCATGGAAGAGAGCACACACGGACAGAGTATTCTGAAAGGGCGATGTTTCCGATAAGCCAACGTGAACCATTAGGCATACGCCGTCATCTTCGAGTTTACTTAGCACGCTTTTTCATCATTTTACCTCATTATTGAGTAAATGACCGTTACATCAGACATGTGCTGTAGTGTGATGTCTTGAGGACAACTTAGGAATCGGCGCAAGTAATAAGTACGATCGCTTCCCGAGTTGCATTTAGTGATGCCGTAAGAGTTGTGCGAAGCTTGCTATGTTGCAGTTCCGTTTGTGGAGGTTGCTCGGGCCGCATGAGTGCTTGGGTAATTCTGTTACGTGTCATCTTTGCAAGCGATATTTTAGCCGTCACGGAGCATAAAAAATCACGAATACTTTGCGCACCACGTGCTTTATGATGACACAGCGCTAAGCTGTAACTAAAGAGACCTCAGGATCAGGCTATTATTCAAATGGAGATAGAGACCTGTTTCAGTCCAGTGGTGGAGGTACTGCTCATGGAGCCAAACACATGCACGTGTTGCGAGCATAACTCATCTGCTCACTGCAATCTACGGAGTAGAAAAACATCCACGCATCTCCACGAAGTGAATCATGCCGAGTGGGCGAAGCACCTGGGTATCGTTCGGTGTCCATATGATGTAAATTGAGTGACATAAAGTATATATAGAAACGTAAATTCCTTTCGCCTTCCAGTCGTCTTAGGAAAGTCAAGGAGGATTTTTAAAAGTTCTGGAGTGGAAGATATGCCTCGAAAGTGAATACAAGAACCCGCCATCCTACCGGTGGCAAGATACCGTTTTAATATGGGTAATTTGTTGGGACATATAGTGCTCGACGTGTGCCTTTGTGTTACAGGTTTCCTTGAGAAGCCTCAACATCTAGGCATATTCTAGTAGAGATCAACTCATCAGTACTCTTCCTGATAGGTTTTTTCGCCGGGAACAGCTATCTGTTACCTTATAATTAGCCTATGTCTACGTTGAAGTCTAGAGTAAAACCTTTTTTAGGTGCCGTGCCGTGCGCACGGACGCCAAACGGATGGACAAGCCACGCCCCTAAAACAGCGTGGCTCGGCACTGTATGCACGTGCAGTGCTGTCAAGGAGCAAAGGCAATAGACGTGTAATTAAAGTTAAAATTTGCGTAGTCCCCTCATGCATCCGGCGCTTCTTCCCAGTGATGTTCCGTCCTGGACAGAAAAATTCCCTTTCCGAGGCCCGAAAATTCCCCATTTCCGGCATTTTTCCCCGCATACATCGCCAAAAATCCCCGCATATTTCCCTGCACAAAAAAAGTTTATATATATATAGTGTTCGACGTGTTCGACGTATTTCAGGCTCTTCCCATCGCTTTCTCTTCTTTCCTGCCCAACTCAAAGCATCGCCTCTGAGATCGGCTTTTAATACTACGAAGGAGCTACCTTAGAGCTCGCTTTAAGCGGTATGCGATGCGGAAGGAATGCTGCACATGCTCATGCACACGGCCACTGCATAAGAAGAAAAGTTTATTATTGTTTTCTTTTTTTTGTTACTGAGTGACGTGGCGTACATTAATGTGCCTAGCAGACGCTCTGTATCCATATGCACCACATTTTGTACAGAAAGCACGTCAACTTTTCAATAATAGTGGCTAAATATTGTGAAATAAAACAAGCTTTTGTGGTGGTATTTAACATTTTATTGACTTGATTAGAAACGGTTCTGCAAACTACCGTAAAGAAAAAATAAATAAATGTGAAGTGATTAGAATATATATTGACTGGGTCTTTAAAACCCAGTCAATATATATTGACTGGGTTTTTAAAGACTATGGTCTTTAAAAACGAACCTTAGAGGCTGTGGTTTGGCGCGCTACATGCGCCAGAAACGATTGCGACATGCGAAAGCCTCATGTCCACAGTCTTTTGATTGTTATAAAAAAAATTTCGCCGCCCCTCAAAATTCCCTGCAATAACGCGAAGATTCCCTTTTTCCCTTTCGTCCAAAATGACTGTCGAAAATTCCCTGAAAAAGGGAAAATTCCCTGCACGGAACATCACTGCTTCTTCCTTACTGTTCCCGTTTACGAACTGCGCTGTCTGCTTACACGAAGGGCGTACGAGCAGCATTTTTTATCTGCAAATGAGCACGACTAAATTATACTCGCCTTTATGTACCTATCAAATTCTCGGAACTACGGTAGCTGTATGTAGTATTTGATCTCCGCGTCACAATAACGCACGTACAGCTAGGCGACGGCGTCCAGTAATTTTGCAATATGGCCATTGCCGTGAACTGTGAGATAACTGTTGGCTGATGTACGCAAATTTAAGTGCACGCGCGCTGTGATATGTTTGTGTAATTTTCAGCATAAATTACTTTAGACTATTACGACCAAAAACACTTATTTTTCAATCGCACCACCCGGAGGCCGGGTGTAACTTGAGTATTCTCTATTTCAGGTTGATCCAGCTAGGCTCATCACCAGAGCTCACTGGTCGTGTTGATAGCCACTGCAAACATGCAGCAGCAGTTGTAGCTTTTGTCAACAGTGAAGAGTCTGTTACAAAGACGTCGCAACCAAACAAATGAAAGTAACCCTCCAACAAGCAACTAAAGCTCTACACAAAAGGCGTACCATTTAAGGAAATGTTCCAAACAAAAGCATTTCCCACAGTAGCTGCATCATAGATACCACAAGATGTCGTAAATATGAAGAGTTCACAAGGACTTACGCTAAGCGCATTTCTAGATTTGAAAGAAAATGTAAAGAGGCCTGAAGAGCTGCTTCCAAAGATTGTGTGTTAGTCACTTCGTTATTATTCATTAGAGTGTAAAATAGAAGATGCTACAAATATGGAACACGTCATGATTGATGAGGACATGTGCAGTGCTATAGCCGCATGGACCGTTTAGGAAAGCTTGTGTCCAGAGTGGCACGAACTCAGGAAAGAACGACTCTCTACAAGCTCCAAAGCCCACAGGGTTTCTGTGCGGGAAAAGGACTTTGAGAAGCTCGCGAATGACCTTGTTCAAGAAGAGCACTTCAACAATGAAGCTCGCAGGTATGGAACTGCAGCGCACGCTACTGCAAGAAAGAACTACGAGAGAGCAACAGGCCGCACAGTCACCCGCATAGGTCTCGTGATCAGCAAAGTGCACAGCTGGCTTTGCTGTAGCCCATATGGTCTGGCACAGGATGACGACGACATCTTGATTGAAATCAAGTGCCCATTTCGTTGTCAGGACAAGCCAGTTCATGAAAATGCAACTCCAGCTGTGGACTACTTGCATGTGGCGAATGAGGAACTGCTACTGAAAGAACACCATGCATACTATACACAAGTTCAGGTGTAACTGTATGTTTTGAACCTTGAACTATGCCACTTTGTTGTGTCAAGCACACACAGGCAGTGGCGTAGCTAGGGGGTGGCACACCGGGCACGTGCCTCCCCCTGAAATTTTTTTCGCCATGGCATACACAGCGAAAAATGTCCATTTCAAGGAGGTGCCCTCCCCGAAATCAAGGATGTGCCCCCCCCCCCCCCCCCCGAAAAAATTTCTGGCTACGCCCCTGCACACAGGTCAAGCACATCACAGTTTGCAGAAATATATAAGTGTTCCTAGCGTGGCCACCAAACACTTCGGAAACATATTAAATGATTCCACAAGGTGCTATACCAACAAGGAACTTTAGTGTGAAGTTGCTCTTGTAGATGCTCCAGCAGTACACTTCTTCGCTGACCCATGGTGGCATTTCCATGGGCACATCCGTACAGTCTATGATAACCCTGCATGTCGGGTACTTCTCTTTAAATGACGAGGCATTGTTTCCTGTACAACCTCACGTGGAAACCAAACCAGCAACCTTGAGTCTTGGCAGGCAGCATATCAAGCACAGCATAAAACACACGAGAAGCAGTGGTTCAGTGAACACTGAAAAAGGGCACCAAGAGCAGCAAATGTGAGCCCATGCTTCATCTTCATCTAGAAGAGGAGGTAGCTTCCGACGGTGATGTCTGTTGCCCGAGGAGTCCTCATCAGCATTATACATCAATTCAATTAACACGAATTCACTATTGAATCCAAGATACCATGGAAAGTTTATCCACCACCACATTTCGAAAGCAAAAAAAGAATTCTTTGATAAAACTCTTCCTTCGATGCTGCGCTTAAACCCGTGTAAATTTTGGAGCATCATCAGCGGAACTAAAAAGGCGACAAATTCAGCTAATCCAGTCTGACGTTCCAGTTCCTCTTAACGAGTGCTGTAATGTTCTGAATGACGTCTTTGCTGCACACTTTCGTGTGAGCACCCCACTAATATTTCCGCATTTAACAAACACCGATTTCTTTCCAATGGACCCCATTGTCATCGACGCAGTTGGTATCGAAAGGCTGGTTGCCAACTTGAAAGTGTCTTCATCGGCTGCTCCAGATTGTATTTCTTCAAAAATGTTGAAGTGTACGCAAACATATTCCTCTTCATTATTGTCAAAACTTCTTGAACAGTCGCTACAGACGTCCACACTGCCATCTTACTGGAAGGCTGGGAAGGTGGTGCCGGTGCATAAATCTGGTGATGTACATTCTCCTAATAACTACCGTCCGAGATCGTTAACATCTATCCCAGTAAATATTTTAGAACATGTAATATACTCGCACCTCATCGACTTCCTTGAGTCTAATTCCTTTTTAGTATTTATCAGCACGGTTTTCGCAAAGCTGTTTCAGACTCAGTTGCTATGTTTTACAAACGACTTATTTATTAACGCAGACCTTGAATTTGATACTGACTGCATATACTTGGACTTCGCTAAGGCGTTCGACTCCGTCTCGCATGAACTACTTTTTTTTTTCAAACTTATTCAGCCCAACATTGACCCCACTGTACTTTCATGGATTCAGGAATTTCTCTCTAACCGTTGCCAGTATGTGACAGCTAACAATTTTTCTTCACCTAACTCCGCTGTAACATCTGGTGTACCACAAGGGTCCGTTTTAGGCCCATTGCTCTTCTTAATTTATATTAATGATCTTCCTACTTGTGTTACTTCCTCAACTGTCCCACTTTTCGCTGACGATTGTGCACTTTACCAGAAAATTACTAACCATACAGATCATCTTAACCTTCAGCGCGATTTAGACAGAATATTCGAATGGTGCGAGAAATGGCTGATGACGCTTAACATAACCAAATGTAAAAGCATGCGAGTTTCACGCCACACTACTGCCCACTGTCCGCGTACTTACTCCCTCAACAGCATTCCATTACGATGTGTTGAAACATACAAATATATTGGGGTTCACATTTCTTCTAATCTTTCCTGGCACATGCACATAGAATATGTTACTAACAACGCGAACCGCATGCTCGGTTACCTGCGTCGAAACTTTTCTCGGCCCCATCGTCACTCAAGTTAACACTCTACAAAACCTTGGTTCGACCAAAATTAGAGTACGCATGCGTCATATGGGACCCAACTCATGCCATTCTCATTCAAACCCTCGAAGCCATTCGGAATCGCGCAGCACGTTTCATATTTAATTATTCACGTCATTCTAGTGTTACATCCATGAAGATCACTCTAAACTTGCCTGACCTTTCATTGCGCCGCAAATTGTCTCGCCTTAGCCTTTTTCACAAAATCTATCATTACAACAGCCATTTGAAGGACGTCCTATTTCATCCACCTCGCTATATATCATCAAGCACCGATCATCACTATAAGGTGGGCCTGCCATCCTGTCGCACCAGATTGTGTAACGACTCGTTTGTACCGAGGATAAGTGCCGCCTGGAACCACCTCCCCGCCTCCATCGCCTGCATAATGGATGAAAAAGATTTCACGCTCGCCGTACAAGATGCCCTGCAACTTTCTTTTTTTTTTTTCTCCCCTTTTAACTGCACATGTACTTATTGTTATTCCCCACTCCTTTCTGTTGTGCCTTCGGGCCTTGAAAATATCTTTAATAAATAAATAAATAAATAAACAATATTTTGCATAACACTGAGGTTGCATAACACTGAAGCGTACGAGGCAAAAGCTGGATCCGTCGATGGCTTTCCGCCAACAAAATGTAGACTCAGACTCTAGACCACTTTGCCGGCTAACCATTCGGTTCCGTTTGCACTGTAAACATACCGGTTCACTTGCGGGGAGCGCATATTTACAGTGAACGAGCTACAGCATGTGTTTCATAACTATGCCCAGGATCACTCACTTCACACGGCGTTTGCTGCGAATCCACCGTTCTGGTTGGTCTATGAGGCTTGCTCGCCCCGGACAACGGAAGTTCATTCCAGGAGGGCATTTCTTGTAACTAATAGCACACTTTACGACGCGGCAATTCATGCGCGACATTGCAAAACTCCGCTAACAACGTGAGAGGGCTCGTCTCGTGGAACGGCTGCTGCCCGTAGCACGCCAATTCCTTTCGTTCACTCCCGCACAGCGGCACCACCGGCTTAGTGCACGTTCCCCATACTATTATCTTCCTCATTATGAGGTCATGAGTGGCCTGAAGGAGGGTATTGACACTTTCGGAGCAGTGGCTTTCCAGAACAAGGTAGGCATGAGCACTAGTGGTTTTCTGGAGCTAGTCTTGTTCTACTTAAGGTGAACGTTCGTGGAATGGCACAAAGGTATATTTATTCATAAGGATGTTTGTATCGGCTTGTCTGTCACCCATATCATCAGTGACTTATTTCTGGCAGCTATTGACCGTAGGATGGCACGCCTCTTGGAAGGTACACATGTTCTCCTGGCGTTGCCGTATGTGAATGATTTCCTAATTGTTTTTTTTTTATTCTTCTCTCCAACCCTTTCATTCAGCAGTATCATCCACCGTTGATGTGTTCCGGTCGTCCTTCGAAACGCTGGTACCCACTCACGAGGTTCCGGAGGCCAACAGCCTTAAGTTTCTTGATATCCGACTTTATTTCACGGCTGATCATGTACGCTGAGACTATCAGGCCAGAGTGAAAAAACCGCTTCTGTCTTTTTTTTCAGCCCGCTCCAAAGTGGTGAAGCGTGGCATCGCTAAACTGAGCCTCTTGGAAAGCTCCCAGGGTGCCGTGCTTTTACATGTGTGAGAACAGTTTTGCAGGTCAGGCACCTCGGGAAAGCTGGTTATCCTCACCGCCCTCTCCGTCGACCCTTTTATTGCTCTTTCCCGTCGGCTAGCGTTCGCGCCTGCTTCACGGTCGGGGGGCACAGTACCCTTTATATGGCGTCTCACGGCCGCTGTGGGAAGTAGTATTAAATGCGAAGCATTTCTTAGCGAACTTCAGCGACTTTCAGCGTATCTATCTATCTATCTATTTATCTATCTATCTAGCCGCTTACGACTTTGTGCTCTCCTGGCCGTATCGTTAATGGGATTTATACCAAATTTGGTGTGGCATAACATCACTGTATGACGAACATAAATGCCTGGTCATATCATGAAAATCACGAGTAAATTGTCATGAAAAGTATGATTTACATGCCACGCTCATGGCGCGCTCGCGGCCGTTTCGTTAGCTTGATATACACCAAATTTGGTATTGAGTGACATGACTGTATGACGAACATAAATGACAAGTGGTAATATGGAAATCATGACTTGTCATGTGCGACATGACTTGCATGCCACGCTCATGGCGCGCTCGGGCCGTTTCGTTCGCTTGATATTGTCACGTGGTCGTGACGTCGACGAAGGCAACAGTCAGCGGGTCAAAGAAGAAACTGTTTATTTGGCCGAACTTGTGGCCGTGAAACGTAAAGTCAGATTACAGCTATGCACACTGGCACAGATAGCGGCGAACGGAGCGTCGGCCGTCGATCAACTAAACATCGTTGGAACGCGCCGGCTTTTATAACTCACGCGTCGAACATTCTAGCCTTATCACTAGTCGTTGCGCACGCTCTGGAATAATCTTGAGTGTTCGCGTCTTGCGTGCAATCTTAACAAAACGATCTACAATAATCGGGAAGCTTCTCGAACAAAGAGGCGCGGTTTGCGCTGAGCATTGCTGAGAGTCTTTGTGGGCGAAAACCGAATACAGCTACTGTGAAAATTAGAAACGCGCGTGGCAATGCCCCCCTCTGAAAAAGCATCGCCCCGATGCTTAAAACAGAACACGGGGGGAAAATGCAAATACGCACGCATTTCGCACGCTCTGGAATAATCTTGAGTGTTCGCGTCTTTCGTGCAATCTTAACAAAACGATCTACAATAATCGGGAAGCTTCTCGAACAAAGAGGCGCGGTTTGCGCTGAGCATTGCTGAGAGTCTTTGTGGGCGAAAACCGAATACAGCTACTGTGAAAATTAGAAACGCGCGTGGCAATATACACCAAATTTGGTATTGAATGACATGACTGTATGGAGAACATAAATGACAAGTGGTAATATGGTAATCATGACTTGTCATGTGCGACATGACTTGCATGCCACGCTCATGGCGCGCTCGCGGCCGTTTCGTTAGCTTGATATACACCAAATTTGGTATTGAGTGACATGAGTGTATAACGAACATAAGTGGCAGGTGGTAACATGAAAATTTTGGCATGCATGTCATCTACAACGCCATTTACATGCCACGCTCATGGTGCGCTTGAGTCACAGTTCGCTAGCTTGATATACACCAAAATTGGTATTGCGCGACGTGACTATATGACGAACATAAATGACAGGCCGTAACATGTATAACATAACATGCAAATTATGTAAAGCATGATTTGCTCCTTCCTGGCTGCTTCGCATTACATCGATTCCCACAGTGCGTGGGATCTGCCGGCTTTTTTATTATATGTGTACCTCTTTAGCGCAGGGCGGCGCTTTGAAATCCCTTGATTACCATGCTAGGCTGTCACGCTAGGGGTTTGCGAGAGGCGATGTTTGCTTCTGGCGCGTCTACCACGTCTCCAAGGCAACGATCGCGACACGCTCTCCCGCACGTGCGGCGCAAGTGGCCGTACCCTTTAGGTGGTGTCGCACAACGACAACTCCTTGAACCAAGGTGGACCGATGGCTCCCATGTAGCAGCGAGCGTTTGCACTCGCATTGAAAAATAATGGAGGAGGCGCTGATCAAACAGTAGTGATCTTCAAAAGTGGAAATGTGCTCACCAGAGAAATTGCAGAGGTGGCCCACGTTCCTCGTTTGGGGGAGGCATGCATCACCATGCCTTCCGTTGACCTTTAGCAAAAAGAAGTAGATTATTTTTTCCATGCGAATGATGTCATAAAATAGTGTTATCAGTCTTTTTTAATTTCCTCACCTGTTACCGTTCACGCGCAGTGGTTGTAACATGTCCTTTTGCGCAGCGCAATTTTTCACTACTTATATACGTCTTTTCTGAATTAAAAATCAGTTAGAAATCAGCGCTTGTTCGTGTCAGCTCCCTTTTGGTGTGTTGGTGTTTTTCGCGCTCTTGAAATTTTCTTGGCCCACAGTTCATTCGTTTATTGGTACCTCAAGCGTACAGAGGGACATTACATGTGGGCAAAAAAAAGTAAAACAACAACAAAAAATGCAGCAGCAGTACACACTTAAAATGACGATAAATGGCATTGTACGGCAGTTTTAAATTAAGCAAAATTAGTTGACATGGCGATGTGGGCGGTGAGGTCGTGCCAGTCCTGCGGTGTTTGATGAAAAAACAATTTCTGGCAGGTCTTTGTTCGGGTGTGTACAGGATAGACGGCGTTTGAATGACAATGGCGCGATGTCCGTTGAGCATATCTGATGAACGCATTGCCTGGTGGCAAGGAATGAAAGAACTTCGGGTACAGGCACAGACGTGAAATTTTACGGCGGGACACAAGATGAGGAAGGTCAAGATGAGATTTTACAGCTGACACACTGATGTTAGTCGAATAATTCGAAATAATGAATCTGGAAGCACGGTTCTGGATAGATGCAAGCATATTAGCAAGGTTAGCTTGATCAGGAACAAAAATGGCATTAGCATACCCATGTTTAGGTCTTGCAAGCGTTTTACAAGCGTTCACTTTAGTAGAAATAGGTGCTGAGGCAAGGTTGCGACGAAAATAACCAAGGAATCAATTAGCAGAATTCATATTGTTAATAATGTGTAGCGACCATGTTCAATCGCAGCAAATTACAACACCTAAATATTTAATGGTGTTAGCAGCGGCTACTGGGTAATTGTATAGAGTTTAAGTGTTAGCGATGTAGTCTTTACGTCGGTGAGAAGTCATTACAAAAGTCGGGATAATATTTAGGGTCATTAACCAGTTTTCGTACCACTCTTGTATAGTGTTAAGATTTCACCGCAAAACGCAGGAATGTAAAGTAGATACAGGGTGACATAGCACGCAGTCATCAGCGAATAGTCTACTATTAGAGTACATGTTACATGGCAGGTCGTTAATATGAATTGAAAAAAAGGAGTGGGCCTAGTACAGGACCTTGTGGAACGCCGGAGGGAAGACGAGAAAGGGGGAGACTTACAGGAGTTAGCAACAAGAAACTGCCGACGATGAGTTAAGAATTCACGAATCCAGTTGAGCACAGATGGTTCTAAGTTAAGGTATGAAAGTTTAAGCACTAAATGACGATGTGAAACTTTATCAAATGCTTTTCGAGATCAAAAAACATGGCATCAAAGGAAATATTATTATCAAGATGCGAGTGAATTTCATGGAGGAAGAGGTTTCATGGAGGTTTCAGAAGAGTGACCGGGATGAATACCACGCTGGTTAGGATGAAAAAAAAATTGTAGGCAGACAAAAAATGCGCGACTTCAGAATACACGCTATATTCCATTATTTTGGAGCATATACAGCCGATTGATATGGGATGGTATTTGTTAGAAGATGACAGGCTACCTTTCTTGAAGACAGAAACGGTCTTTCCGATCCGTCAGTCCTCTAGAACTGAACCTGTATCCAGTGATTGCTGAAATATTAGTGATAATAAAAGACTGGTTACATGTTTGGTATTTTCGAGCACCTTGGTATTGATACCGTTTGTTCCAGCAAGTGACGAATATTTTAGTTTGTCGATGATATGAACAATACCACTTGGGCTAAAGGCAATACAGCTCATAAGAGAATGCGCGTAGGATGGGAATAAAGAAAGGTTCCGAGTGGTTTCAGGAGTAAAAAAATCACGCCATATCCACGAAGTGAATGATGATGAGTGGGCGAAGCTCCGGAGGTAATCTGGTAAACCGTCAATCCCCGTAAATTTTGCCCACTCGATCATCATACAAAGACCTGACGCACAAATGCAGGGGTGTGGTGTGATTATGAACGTTTGTTGTCGGCGTTGCCGTTTTGCCTTTCGAGGGCGAGAGCGCGTTCACGATAGTTTTCATCCATGGCGGAAAGAGAATGTGTGGTTTGGAACGCGCTTATACTTCATGGTCATCAGTGTCATCGTCATCGTTATCACGTGTAGTGGGTACATTCCACTATACCGCAACGCGCTTGGTCATCAGGCGTCATCGTCATCTTTATCACGTGGAGTGGGTGCATTCCACTATACGTGGCTACCTACCTACTACTACTACTACTATTACAGAGGAGGGTCAGACCCACACCCTGAGGAGCTTCGCCCCTAAAACTGAGCAAAAGGTATTGCTTAGTACATTTGTGACCTCTTCAACTATAGGGAAACCATTAAAATCAATTAGTGAAATGCCTTCTGTATCTTCAGGTTTAAGTCTTCCAAAATTGCTTGGTGTTGCTGCGCAGCAAGAAGGTAGCGCGTTACCGTAAAATTAATTTAAGCTTGCGTTATTGATGTTACATAATCCTTGGCTGCCGTGAAGTACTTCGTCCAAGCAGTATTAGAATTGGAACGCTTAGCAGATCTGAATAACCTCTTTGTCTTACTGTTAAGGTTCTTTTAATCTACCGTTAAACCATGGGGACTGTGCTTGCTCCTTAGCGATGATGGTGGGGACAATGGGTCAGTTTCAATGTAGCCTCAATGATAGTTTCCAACTCATCGCAAATGACAACTAGTTCAAAGACATGGAAGCGTAATCACCTTTGTCGTACATTGTCAGAGTTTTTTCAAGTTTTTCTTGGTTTTGTTGATAATACTGTTCAGCCATGTAAACGCGTGTTGAAAGGAAGGAATTCATAAAGCACTCAAGTGACCTAAACTTCTTTGCGTACAAAAACAACACCTGGCATGCAAGCTCGTGTTCAGGTCCCAAAAATGTCTAATTACAATTGATCGTGTTTTTTTGGAGCTGCAAGAACTGCAAATGCAAAGGAAAGAACTGCAAACACTTCCTCCAAGAGAAATATTGTACCCAAAGCAACATTCTCCAGCTGTTCATGGCCTCCCATTGTCCCATATCGAGCCTAAATACGCCATATATAGTAAATAATCATTTAGCTGGAGGAATGCGTTACAATTCAACTCGAAGGATATTGAGACAAGCAGGATGGAAATTTCACATCAATAAACGCAGCACAATGTACATTTTACTAGTACTAAAGTAACAGCGTAAATGCTGTCATAAATATGACGTTTAGTAACACAAGTAGTACGAATGGCTTTGACGAATGGTGTGGAGCAAACTTCAAGTGAAGTTTATGTGCAGAAAAGCAAGCTAGGTCAGCCATGCTTAATGGATGACGGGAGGCTACTTTGTTGACATACCCCTTAATTAGCTAAAGTAAGTGCTGCCCTAGCGTAGCTTCCTCTGATATCCTACAAGGGGAATCATTTCAAGCAGTCATTGCTTCCACTGCTCTCTCGCTTCTTTAGGGTTTCCAGAAAAATTGTTTCTATCATGTCCTTACTCGAAATTAACATTTCACAAGGTCCGAAATGAATCTCATTGAAAATGTCGAAATTTCGAGCAGATGCAAATCTTTCAACATTCAATGAAGCCCGAAAGACGAGTTCCTAGCTTCACTATCAGTGTAACAAATGGCATCTTGCAACACATCTTCTGCACAATAAGCAAGATCCAAACACTCGATTTCTTCTGCTGCGATGCCACATGCTATAGGGCATCGATGGTGCTACCTGGTTCCTTTACAACTGAAACACTCAGCGACGTCAGTCTCCTTCTTCGAGGTTCTCGTATTGGGTCAGTGTAAAGCTTTCTATATATCTGCTTCTGGTATTTTTTATTGTTTAACCCCTTAAGTACTTTGGACGAGCAGAGCTCGTCCTGCCCGAACTGTCCCCAAGCTGCTTTGGACGAGCAGAGCTCGTCCAAGCAAAATAGATACTCCCCACAAGCTTTCAGGACGAGAAGCGCTCGTCTACGGCTTAGATTGCGTGTCATCCACTAGATGGCAGCATTTACTCGACGATTTAGTTTTCTCCTGCGGCAGGAGCACGGTTTTTGTACGGAAATACGGCGTGCGGTGGCGGCGACCCAGGCATGGCTGGCCCGTCAGCGTGAAACAGAAGCCTTTTATTTTCATCATCTGCTTCGAGTGATGATGATTCGAATACAGATGTTTATCTTGTGTCCGGAAGTAAAGAAAGCGATGACGGTGGATTGAGCAGCTCCTCCGGCGATGATGAAGATAGCTCGGAAGCGAACATCCCGAGTGCTCGCCAGAGAAGCCGCTTTGCATCACTCCGTGATTTGAAATTTTCCGAACTGTCCCGAAGCTTCCCGAGTGAAATAGCCCAAGGGTGCTTAGCCTACACGAGTGAAGAAAGATGTGGCGTCTGCAACTGTGTTCTTTATAAGGTTTTTATTTTTATTAGCAGCAGGTAGCTGGTCTCCTATGTATTGTTCAGAAGTAAACTTTATTGTGTTCATTTGACTAAGTATCTGGTACTAATATTTTTTCAACATCGACTAGCTGCTTTTTAGTACAGTCACATTCGAAATCAGCAATAAGAAATCGGCACTTCTGGTTCGGAAATTTTCAAAAAAATAAAGCACTTAAGGGTTTAAGCTTTACTTGCCTTAGGCGGCATATTTTAGGTGGCACATGTCTTGTGACAGCATATACATCACATATCCCTGATACGATCAAGCAAATCACTCGGTAAATTACAAAGTGTATCACCAAACAATCTTTTCTTTCAAAGAAACGCCACTGTTCATTTACAACTGAGCCATGTCCACTGAATGTCATTTACCATTGTCAAGGGTATTTTCCGTGCTCCAACCAGATTTCATAAAGCATACTTATTTTCAGAGCTGCAAAACTGTGAAATGTATATACCAAACAGTCATGTTGCTACAGATCCTCCACCAAGCTGCAAGACATTCTACGAGGAAAAGTGTCCGAAACAAATATATAAACCCTATAAACCGCAGTGCAAAAACATTACGGAAATAAAATCTTGCACATCATGGAAAACAAAGCCTACACATCAGCCCACCCACGAAGGGCTGTGGTACCTAGTACTTACCCTGTCGTTTAAGAGTACATTAATAAAGAACCGAACAATTATTTTCGAGCGAAGATTTTTATGAGTTACAGATTTTTCTGACGCCTTTGTCGCACGCGAAAAGCCTGGCGCCGCGCCGGTACAGAAATGCAGCCCCCGAAGGTGGGTCGGACATATGTTCATTTCTATGCCGTAAAGGAAAGGAATGTCAGTGCGAGTAACATTGGCTGTGTAAAACTGTTGCAGAATGTCTGCTGCAAGTACACCTGCAAAGTGCAACACGCAATATTTCGCTACAATTCTTCCTTTTACGAGTCAGCGAATTACACGCTACGCGTCCGTAAGGCAACATACGAATATACACAGCTGCTCATTTTGGTGACGCTTCAGCTGTTAATGATGATTAAGTATGCCTCAGTGACTTGTAATGGGTGCTCCTTTAAACCCCTCAATTAAGATGAATTGACGCCTGGCGCGATTCTACGCTTCTGCCATGCAACATTACAGACCCCTCGCACCTAATGACATTCGCATATGGAGTTTTTTTTTTCGGAAGCAGTTCCAAAGAATGAAACGATTACAAAATTGCAGCGATTAGAAAGCTGCTGACGATTAGAAAGTTTTGGAGACATGAAAAAGTGAGACAGTCCTATTTTAAAGGTGAATGCTTTGATATAGACGAAAGTGTTTGACGTGCTCAAACGCCATCGTAAAGTCTAGGAAAAAGCAGTCGCATTTTCGAATAGCGTTTATTGAAGTCCATAGATCTGTCGTAACTTCAAGCACCTGTGTTTCTCACAACAGGCCCTTCGTAAAATCATGTGGATCATTCACGCAGAATTTCTTGGTTTGAAGCCTTCCGTAACTTTGTCGAGCGATAATATGTTCCAGCAACTTTCAAGAAATACATGATTATGAGATAAGGTGGTGATTGTCGCACGAGTATTTATTGTCATGTTTAAATACTTGACCGCCGTGGTGGCGTAGCGGTTACGATGCTCGGCTGCTGACCCGAAGGCGGCGGTCGCATTTCGATGGAGGCGAAATTACAAGGGCCCGTGTGATGTGCGATGGCAATGCACGTTAAAGGACACCAGATGGTCAAAATTTCCGGAGCCCTCCACTACGATGTCTGTCAAAATCATATCACGGCTTTGAGCCGTAAAACTTCACATATTATTATTTGACAGGATCTAAGAATGGGCTTGTTGGTGGTGATACATCGTGAAAACGTGTGGCGCACAAAAAAGCCACGGACAAAGAAAGACGACGGGACGATACGCTGCGCCCCGTCGTCTTTCTTTGTCCACGTCTTTTTCGTGCGCCCCACGTTTTCACGATATATTATTATTGTTGTTGTTGTTTAAATAGCGGTGCAGCTTTACTCATCTTACAACCTGTGGGAAGTAGGCAAGTCGCGAGTGGCTACCCAAATAGGTGAACTAGAATTTTCCTTGATAATGTTATCGTATTCCTTACAATTTTCGTAATGTCATTCCTTACGTTTACGGTATTTCTTGTATCCCCGCCACATGAACAATATATTTGGGTTTCTTTACAAGAGATGGTAGGCACTCCATTGTGATCTCAGTAGGTTCTTTCTGTTGCTAGTGGAAATCATATACAGGAGATTTAAGTGTGAATATGGAGCTGAAGAATGATTTAAGAGCCTATGAACACTCGCTATCAGGAAAAGCAACATTGCCGCTGTTCTGTAAAGAGACATGATGGTATTCATGGTCAGCACTGAGTACTTTCCGAAACGCGGGTGGATTCCTTTTTATAGCTTTTATAGTCCCTGCCGGTGGCAAGTTATTTTTTCGTCCACTTTTCTTTCTTCACATTTACATTACAATTACTTCTAATAACATCCCCTATACTTTCCTTGGCATCATTGTCTGTTAGTCTCATTAATATTTTTATAGCTCAGAAAGACTATTAGAAAAATACTTGTCCTCAGCTTTATCTAAGCAGAGCAATGCGTTTTTGGGTAACATTTATAAGACTGCTACAAAAAAGATGTACGAAGTCGCTTAGCAGTATTATATAGGTGTGTCCGGTTTAGTAAAACAGGATTTTAACTTATTGTTCGTTATAGCAGCCAGTGGCACATATTTATCTACTAGAGCTTTAAAGAATAATCCGGATCCATTTTGAAAAGCTTGCCACAGCGTGTTTTCAAAAAATGGCCACATTTCTGTATGTATTGCGTTATAATTACCTCTCCTGTAACCACGAACTTGCTTTGTCGTTACATCGGTAATGGATGATGTTACGCGTATGTTTATCGTTACTCAAAGCTAATAGGGATTGCTGATACCATTGAGGAGGTGTAGTGTATAAATGAAGTCATCAAGAAGACAAATTAAGTCAGTCGGTAAGAGGTGAATGGCTTGTGATAGAGTCGTGCAGAGTATTTATGAATTAACAATTTAAATCTGGTGCTTAGTGGTGGTTGCCTATCGGTGTCATAGAAGACCGAATTGTGCAGTTCACCCAGACACTCATATACACTGACCGAAAATTATGTAATAGCATTCTGATACGAGTCAATACACCCCCCCCCCCCTGCCTATTTTCAAGAGAGCGGTGATATTTGTGTGTTGCGCGTGTTTCGAAGGGAAAAAAAGTTATTGCCCTTTATAGCGGTATGCGGACACGTTTATGCAAATCGATGTCTGATCTACTACGTTCCATGAAAGGAAAGATGATATCACGTTTTGATCGTTTACTTCCTAGAAAAGGGATAGCTTAGGTGACTGTGCTCACCCTCCCGACCTTTAATTCCGCTACCCCTTCCCCCCCTTTATGCCGGATCGTCAATAAAGTTGTTTCACTCACTCACCCTCCCGACCGTAGCTGTCTATTCAGCGGAATAACGGCGCTTGCAGCACCATCCTAGATGTAAATTCTCCAGTCAATACGCAGTTTGTCCGAAGAAAGCGAAGGCATCTCATTTTAAGTTTCCGCAAATAGGGGATATTTATAATGCTTAGTGCTCTGGCAACACTGGGCGCGTCCGCCATGTTGTGTTTGGCACCATCGCGGAATCGTCTGCTAGCGTCTCCATAAGGAGAGGCTGAAGCACTCTCGTTGGCGGAGCTTTCGGACCGAGAAAATACAGCTCATTCTTTCGTTATCCAGCGCCGAACGGTCTGTGAACCTCACTGTGCTGCCACAAATCGACGAGAACGCAATATCGGAGCTCTTCGCGCTTCAAAACTCATCCGAACGGCAGCTGCACGTGGCGCATCGCTTCGCGAAGCCGAACAGCATTGCTGTTCTCTAGTGGCGTGTGCTTCCGATCTGAGGTAGGAGTTCAAGAAAAATGTTCACTGCAGAAGAGATGCGGCTCTTAAACTTCTCAGACGACCTTGCGCAGCAATACATCTCCATTATATTTCCCACTATGATTATAACAACACGCTTCAGATATCCAAACCACGTTCTTTCTGCGCAACCTGTGCAACGCTGTGCTGAATTCCTCAGCTCATTTCTTTAGCCACAGGTATCTCTACACCCTTCGCAATAGCATGTGTAGACGTTTTTCGAAATAAACAAAGCATGGACATGCAAATGAGTTTTGCGGAAACCCGCAAGATGGCGGAGGGGTTAAGAAAGGGAAAATAGACAACCACCCGTTTGTAGCACGAAGCCACAAGGAAATCCGTACGGATTTCTCAGAAAGAAAAGCTACTTAGTTGACGAAAAATTCGTCCTGGTCCGGGGTTCGAACCCGGGACCAACGCCTTTCCGGGGCGGCCGCTCTACCAATTGAGCTAACCAGGAAGCTAGTAATTGGCAGTGGGCAATGCACGAGTGGGCAATGTCACGTGTGATTTACGGTAAGAATGATCGCCAGTGCTTCACCCACTCTTCATGATTCACTTCGTGGAGATGCGTAGATATTTCCCCACGATCTTGCGCTCTAGTTGTGCGACAACCTATCGGCGCCGCTAAGCGAGACGCCCTACGCCACGTTGAAGAAGGCATTCCTTGAGCGCACGGCAATTTCAAAGCGAACACGGTTGCAAATGTTCCTGTCATCAACCACGCTCGGAGATCGTTCATCACAGATAGGCAGATGCAAGCCCTTCTCGGCGCTTGAGCCTCATCTTTTGACGACGTTCTACTAAAAAAAATATTCATTCAGCCTTTACCACCCGTGGTTCAGGTGGTTTTGACAACAGCGTCGGAGCTGAATCTATCCTCTCTGGCCGCCCTCGCCGACAAGGTATACGAAATCGCGCCTTCTCAGCTACCCGCAGCTGATACAATTTCCGAGACTCGCACATCTACCACGCTTAGAGCGACGTTGCCTGCCAGTCGGTCGTCAACCCCGAATATTTCCTCGTCAAAGCATCACTCCTCTTCTGCCTTCCGCTACACGTTAAAGTACAAAAGTTGCGTTTCTGTTGTGCTTGAAAGAAATTGACCGAAAAATCAGTTCCTACGTAATAACCACTGCCCGCATACTATCTATAACTATACTACATGCTTTGGTTTTGCGCAGAAAATCCAGCTTAAACTAACGCAGTACACGTCGCCCCAATTTGGTGGAGCGGTAGTATTGGCGGTGCTGATGACTGTAATAACAACGACGATGATGATTATGATACTCATACAGTGGCGCATACCCGCAACACATGATGGCCATGAAACGGCCGGAGCATCCAAAGTTAGAATAACTACCATCCTTAGCCTCATTTCAGAGTGTGCAAAGGCTCTAAGTTTTTGGTCAGACTGTATTTTGGAGTACATTATCAAGGCACTTTTTTGAACCTTGATAATTATCTTGAAAAATGAGCTATTTACCAAACTGTGACATTGATTTATTAGGACGTTAATTATTGCCGTTGGCAACTGAGCTTGACAAGCGTAGTTGTAAAATTCGCGGCTTCTGGTGCAACATTCTCAGCGCCAAAATGCGAATAAATAAACGCGATGTGTGAGTCAGAACATTTTAATATTGTAACTTTAATTCAGTATCCTCCTTTGAGGAATTTAATGTTCTTTGACGAAATAAAGCATCTATAGTAGCCCCTATGCTTCTCTCAAGCATAAGCTAACTGGAGCCTCCACAGAGGGCTCACACATTCATACACAGAAAGGCATTTTTAATTAAGCCTTCTTTGAGAGCCAATGTGCAATATTAGCGTGGAGAAAAAAAAGATTACAACAAAGCACGAAATTATGAGCTAAGGTAATACTGTCGAGCTTCCTTATGCACTCAAACCTCGCGAATTTTTTTCTTAAATGCGCTCCAGTTTTATTATGTTCTTGTTTGTAAAAAAAGAAACAATCCAACTTTTAGCATTTATGGAAAGAAACGTCCAACTTGCAATAACAACACGCCAGAAAATCCACGTAACAGTCGACTTTAGCCAATTTCTTGCCTCAGACATGATTTTCCGCCGTTTATGGACATTTCAACGGCCCTCCCACGTCAACTTGCAAAAAGACCCACCGGAATATCCTAAAGTGAAGTTACGTGCTATGGCAGACGCCGAGTTAATGAACAACAGAATTCCGTGTGTCAATTCACGCCACGTAAGACTATTTGACGGGCATCTAAAACACTACACATTCCGATATCATTACAATGCCGCTGAAGGTACTGTGGCCCAGCTAAAACACTGCAGAAATCTAGAACTTATCAATCATTTGCACCGCCATTACAAGAAAACGAGTGAAAAATCACACTAAATAGCGTCTAGAACGCCCGCAATTGTAGGGCAGAGCAAAACAAATTCAAGGCAGGCGCAAAAAGTAATTGCTTCGGTATAATCTTAGCTCACGCTTTTTATGCGTATAACACCGCAAATAAAAAAGTGACGCAATCTAGCGACGTAATCTAGCGCCGAGGTCGCGCCGGCAACGTGCACATGCCGAAGAAGCAGCAAATTTTCCAACGCATCGCTAGAAGACACGGGCTGCTCGTCGGCTCCAGTTGTACGAGCATGCATATCTCCTGGTTCCTCTGGTAGAAAGGCCTGTACTCCGTTCGACCCGAGAACTCCTCCAGGGCCTTACGGGCAGACCTCGTGTACAGCTGCCACACCGCGCAGCTCTCCTCTTTCTGCGGCGAAGTTCAGCATTAAGTTTCGCTCAGGCTGTCCTAACTGTAGCTCGTTGACATTATGCTGCTTACGTGTACTTGATCGTCATCACCAGCTAACCTTTTGTGCAATGCGGGATGAAGCCCTCTCCCAATGGCCTCTAACCCACCCTGCCTTGCGCGAGCCAGTTCCACTTCGTCACTTCATACAACCCATTGGTATTCTCGGAAGCACATACTTGTCTCTTGATATCCATCCCCTCGCTTTAACTGACCATCGATTATCTGTCTATTTCATGACGTCACATCTCAAGCTCCTCTTTTTGCGTTTATGTCAAATATAGAATACCGGTCACACCTGTTCGTTCTCCGATACAATCTACTGCCTTCATCTCTCTTAATGTTACGCCAATCCTTTAAGGGCTCAGCACAGGCCGTGCAGTTCTTTTCTCATAGAGTTCTTTCGTATTCTTCGATCATCTGCCCCATATGTCTTCTAACCCAAAGAAACACAAGGTAACACGGGACAAGCATGTGCTTTTTATGTGTTTCGTGTATGGCAAGTATGTTATTCTATAAGTTTTGTTAAACGTTGAGCACACGCTTTCAGAGCAGGTCAACAGTGGCTTGCAGATTTCTTTGCAAAGACAGCCAGTCAGAACGGTCAATTTTCTGTTTTTCGTCTGTTACAAGCACCGAAGAAGAACACGAGTTGAGATATGCTACGAACAGGACATACCTGCAGATATGTGAGCAGTCCCACCAGGGCGTCGATGGACACCATGCGCCGCACTGTCAGCGCCACCATGTCGTCGAGGAATTTGGCCCTGCTGTTCACGTTCAGGATAGTGTGGTTCTTTAGCAGCTGACTCGTCAGGAGGGCCACGTTGTCCGTGTCGTACTGGACGCGGAAATAGGACACCGTGGCCACGTTCACGAGGAGCCACGACGATCCGACATCTCGCGCCAAACTGGAAGATGCAAGGCGAATATGGCTTAAAGGGCCCCTCATCACTCCGCGTTCAAAGAAGGGGGAGTTGTTTTCTCCTCGCCTTCGCTACCCTTCCTACAGGCGATATATCCTCCTCGCCACTTATTTCCTAAAAGCACGTGAACAATGTCAGCACTAAGCGCTCGAGCCTATCAGGATTTCGCGCTGCTCGGCTACACGCTGTTATCGAAGCCTGCGCAGTCGGAAACACCCTAAATGAAGTGAAATCAGTTGATCGCGCACGATACTAATGCGAGACAAGGAAGAACGTATGGGCGGCTGCATGGCAAAGCAGTGCAGGAGACAATTCACGTCTGATATTTTGCGTATATGGACCAATCGAGAGCACGTATACTATGTACGTCACGGGCATCACTGTCCGCGTCACGAAAGTGTACAAGAAAGACGAGAAACGCCAGGAGAGAAGAATGAGCTCGTTTTTTTTTTTTTTTTTTTTTGTATTTTGAGAGGCTGGCGAGGGGTCCTTTAATGAGAAGCTGTACGCGCGGTTGCGCGAGATATCGCCGAGCCTGGCGATGCATCTCCATGCTCTCCTGTTCTCTCCACGTGTTTCGACAGATTATCCGTAAATAGTAAGAAAAATCGACCAAAGGTAATACTCGAATCGGGTTTACGCATAGCCCCCTCTGGACCTCCTCCACAGGTGGGGTAGTTGCTGGCTCTGTTCTCTACGCAACTACGCAGTAAAACGGCGTAATGTGCCAGAGTATTCTCAAGAACAGCGCAAGTCATATAATGTAGCAAATTTCTCCTTGCCTACTTCGGTGCGTATGTTTAGTTCGTCTTTCACTAGTACTTAGCGGTTTATTATTATACTATCACCAGTATTGGCTCGTTCCTTCGGGCACCGTCAATCACCATTCAATGACCATATAAAGGTGCGTCTACACATGCGACCATACATCACTTGATTTTAACCCCAGATATCACCTTTCACTCCGTCTGTTAATTGAACAATTTTCTAGAGCTAAATACGCGCACGACGGTGTCTCGCGCTAAAATTTGGCGCGGTCCTTCACTGTATAATTTCACCAGATTTCGGCCATACGTTTTTTTTAGGTGTGAAGCATCTTATGGCGAAGCTTAATCCGGTGGTGGTGGTGGTGTGCGGCGTGACCACCCTTACTGCGCATGCGCAAACCCTTTCAAAAAAAATATAAAAGAACCTCCTCTCCCCCTCTCTCTCCTCTAGGCATCTCGTTACGCGGCAACCACACCCTCAATGCGCATGCGCCTCCCCTCCTCTCTCCCCTCCTACCTTCCCCCCCTCTCTCCTCTAGGCATCCCTGCCCCCGGCGTCCACTCTCCCACTGCGCATGCGCGTCCCTCCTTTCTCTCCCTCTCCTACGCTCCCCCCTCTCTCCTCTAGGCATCCTTGCCCGCGGCGTCCACACTGCCACTGTCCACACTCCCACTGCCCGTACTTTGCGCCTCCCCAGTTTTCCCTCCTGCGCAACGCTGCGATGAGCGCCAGCGTCAACGCCGCCGTCAGTGTAAGCGTTAGCGCCCACTGCTTCGCATCTACTCATGGTTCCCTTTAGCGGCAGATGGTGTAATTTTTTCTTTTCGCAGCCATCACCCTCAACAGTCTTGCCGAATAACGCGAAACTTCTCCGTCTTTAGCGCTCCTGACAAGATGCCTGCGCGAAAACTTGAGATGGCGCAACGGGCGCTCACCTGTATCGCTGGATGGTTCCCCTGAACCAGAGGGCGCCCTCCTCGGGAACGCGGATTCCTCCCTGCACGTCCAGCACGAAGGGCACCGGCCACACGAGCGTGTCATTGCACTCCATGTCCTCGAAGCACTGCCAACCCTGCGGGTGCAGTTTTTATTCCAGATCAGCGTAATCTTCGCGTAGCCACAGACCCTAATCTAAGAGCGACAGAAAGTTGAGCCGGTTCAAATCAAATCAAATCAAAATGAGTTTATTAAGACGTGTATACAATAGATGCGTGCATAATATTTTGACCAATAGCCTACGTGGCTAGTAGCTGGTTCAATAGAAAAAATACATAAAAGTTAGCAACGCACATGATTGGTCATGAAAAAAATGATTGGTTTTATACATATGGAAGATTCGGCGATGTACAATCTACGTACGGAAAGGTGATTACAATTCACTAGACAAGAAAAAGCGTTTACAAGAAAGGTTCAAGTTATGCGTAGTTTTTATTTCTAGAGGCACAGTGTTCCAGGTTACAGCTCCGAAGAATTCTAACAATCGTTCGCCATAAACATTGTTACAGGGAGGAAGATTTAAATTCAACTGACTTGTTTGCCTGGTGTTTGCACGCGGGAAGTTGAATATGGCGTTGGGTAGTGGAAAGTTTGTGTACAGTATTTTGTGAACCAGGCAAGTTACCTTATAATTTCTTAGCGAATACTTACTTAGGTAAGTATTCATCACGAAACAGAGTGGACGTTCAAACACAAACAAAGCAGACAAGAACAAGACAACGCAAAACCGCCCGCGGTGGAAGAGTGGTTACGATGCTCAGCTGCCAACACAATGGTCGAGGGTTCGATCCCAGCCCGCGGCGTTTGTATTTTCGATGGTCGTGAAAACGCTACAGGTCCGTGTAATTAGATTTAGGTGCACGTTAAAGAACCCCACGAGGTCGAAATTTCCGGGGCTTTCCACTACAGCGTGCCTCATAACCATATCGTGGTTTTGGCACGTTAAACCCCAGCAGTTATTACAACCACACAGACGCCAACTACTAATTCAAGGGGCGCACAGTGGCCGAAAACAAGGTAGACTACAACTTATCTGCGCATGCTCAGGCATGGAGCGTCACGTGTCATTCGCGTACACGTGCGGTACTAAGCGAAATACATTTGATTTCTTCTTATAGCAGTTAATCGTGTGTGCACGAAATAAACGCCAAATTCGCTGCTCGGGTTACGAGTAGAAGTAGGTTGCCCTCGCGTTGCTGCAGCCACTGTAGCTGAGCGTTTATAAAGGTCCTTCGCTTCCTTATCAGCATAGTTACAGAAAGCTTTGACGAGAGAATAGTCGTAGTTATGCCTTACATTGATTCTTTATCAAACTGACTACAGGAGGTTGGAAGTAGATGCGGTTAACACCGTATCTACTTGAAATCAAGAAGAAATGGACATGGGACGGGCACGTAGCGTGTAGGCAGGATAACCGCTGGTCATTAAGGGTAACTGACTGGATTCCAAGAGAAGGCAAACGCTTGAGGGGGAGACAGAAAATTGGGTGGGCAGATGAGATTTAAAAAAACGTTTGCAGGCATAACGTGGCAGCAGAAAGCACCGGACCGGGTTGGTTGGCGGAACATGGAAGAGGCCTTTGCCCTGCAGTAGGCGCAGGCTGATGAAAATGATGACGTTATTAACGTTGTTTTGAAGGCCGCCAATAAGCTACAGTGGCTAACGACCACTGAGTACCAACGATCATTGAGAGCATTGTGCACGTGCGCTTTTGCGCTCTGCAGATCTGATTTCACTGCCGTAGCCCAGAATAGAACGTGGGAACCTGCTGCGCAGAAATTGAGCACCAATGCCACCGAATCACCGGTGGCGCACATGTGCGTGAAGAGACAGAATGCCTCGATGCCACGCCCGCCTTCCGTCGTGAGTGTGGTTACGTAGAGTTTCCTGATAATACACTAGAGGCAGGTCAGTAGCCAGAGAGAGGGGGGGGGGGACAAGGGCCTCCACCCCACGAAATTCGGATAGAGGGGGGTGTTTTACCGAGAATAAATAATGAAAATAGGGGTTTTTCAAGGCCTTCAACAAGTGCCCCCCCCTCCCCCCCCCCCCCCCCCCCCGAAAAACATTCCTGGCTACGGGCCTGACTAGAGGTAAATCTGGCGCTAGTGCATATTGGAGTTGCAATTCATGGCGCTTCAGTCAGCATGGGAATGATGGGTAATACACGGATTTGTCTAAACTTCGTTCTTTCAGCTCCGTTTGGCTCCGTGCGGCCTGCAGTTGCTTTGTCGCAAGTAGAAGTTGAGGAAATGTTCGGCGGTTCCCCTTAACCTCTTTACGCTCACCAATTCAAATCGGCTCACGAAGTTCACAACGATCCATTCTTTTATCCGAAACGAAAACAACTATAACAACTATAAACAAAGCCACAAGTGCGCTCGAAGCCGCAAACACGAACTTTAGACAAATCCGTGTACTACCCATCATTCCCATGGTGGCTGAACGATCGCAGCAACCGAGTTCCCCTCTAGTAAATATTGTAGGAAACTCTATGTGTGTTAACAACCACTGACCACTCCGCCGCCATATTGTGTCTAACCGGCGGACGCAGACACGTGTGCGCGCGTTGTGCTCTGGCGTTGTGTGGTGATGCCGATTTAGCGCGTTCCTACGTGCTCCGACACAATATGGCGGCGCTACCGCACGCGTCACCACCCTGTACGAAGGAACGTTGGCATCGAGGCACTCTATAGCGAGATATAAACCGCGACTTTGCAAGAACGTGAAGTTCTGGCCCGGCACTATGATGGCCCTCGTATCGGTTCCTCATTACCGACCTGCTTCAGGACAAGACCGGGTCCACGGTGGTCGTGCACGCGGAGCACGCTAACCACGGGATAACCTCCGTAATCGAACCACGTGTCCATGTTGCGGGACAGCAACCCCGACAGATCCAGTGTGCGCCACAGGAGCGCGTGGTCGGCTACTCCGTATTCGTTCTCCTTCATGTAGCGCCTGATGCCCGAGTGTATCCTGCGCGCAAAACAAGGGTGCATGTGCGTGCCGGTGCAATACTTGACGCTTGGACACCCAGACCTCACCACAAAAGAGAAACTACTAGACTAATAGAGGTGTATGCGTTGGCATAATGTACTGCAAAACGCGGACTGGTAAAGCAACGATGGAGACGATGTCTTGTGGCAATGTCAACTACGACATGCCACGGAAAAGTTCACGTGCCGCCACGCCTCGGTGTTTTTGATCTAAGAAAATTTCGTTGAAAATTCAATCACAATCAAATACAGACAATGGTGGTTAGAACAGCGAAAAGCCAGCATGGGATGACATCATCCTAAAACTCGCCAATACTTACCAAAAAGGCAACTAACTGGAGGCAACACTAACAAGCATTAGCCAGTATTTTACCAACGTAAGTCAACAGCGACCAATATTAGCGATCGTGCAGCCACACTGGGCTAACACTGCACAGTCCTTCCTATCATTACCATCATTTAGCTAACACCGGCCGACAAGGTCATCGCTAACTAGTGGTGATAGCGTGCCAGTAAATGCGGTAGTTGACTTAGACGAGAAATGCAGGTAAAAGAAACCCTGGAAAACATTGCCTTCGGAAACTAAGAGATCCAAAGCACGTTCAAATATTGGAGACCCTTAAGCGTCGCCTTTAAGAGTTGAACGCTGCAAAGATATACGCACACTCGCACGAACACACACGCACACACACACACTATCGCCTTTCCAATCGCTATCCTGCCTTCGCTTCTCAGTGGAGATTTAAACTGTGCCGCAAGGAAAGCCAAACTGCGAACGCCCTCCGGCTCCTATCTTTAATTGCACCTACCTCAAATTTTCGCTCACGGCCAACGCTGCTTCTTCACTCACAACCGAAGACGGCGCCGCCGACGCCAGGACAGGAATTTCTGCGATACGCGCTCTTCAACGCTGTCGCGTTAGAGCGCTACGTAGTATCAGTTGACAGCGCCAACAGCCTATAGGCTCCATGCAGACGTAAATAATCAAGGCGCCTCCAGAGGCAACAAGCGCATATTTCACGGGATGTTCTCAGCCGCTCGCACAGGGGTGCAGTCGCGGAACGACGCCTTTTCCGATGCCAATGCTTTTCGTGCATTTCGCACTTGGCCAGTGGTCAGAGCGACGGTCCGTCCGCGTTATCAACGCGATCAGCCAGCCGCGAGTGTTGGCGATAAGAATAGCATAACATAAGGCATCGCTCCGTGATAGAACCCCTGCAGCGGCCGTGACAGTGCAATCACGGCTGCCGTTAGTTTCAAGCTGCCGCCGAGTTTCCTGCCGCGCTAGCCCGAAGGTGATAAGCTGTGATCGTTAGTGAGCGATGCGGTCCGCGCTACACGCGTGCAGTTTCGCTCACCGGGCTCGTCGCCTCCGCTGTCGTTCTCGCCAAGAATTTGATGTGGCCGCGTTCACCTGAGGGTGCACGAAGTCTGGCGAAAAAAAATTCCCCATCTCCCGCTAAAGGGAACCATGTGTGGATGCGAAGCAGCGGGGAGATAATTAGCTTGAGCGGGAGGAACGTCGCCGCTCTCATTTCACGGCAGCGGTCCGGGCGCTCATCGCGGCGCTGCACAGGAGAGAGAATGAGGCGCGTGCGCTCCGTCATTTTCATACCGCGGAACTACCGTGGCGCCCCCAGCGGAGTATGCAGCTGTCACACCACCTGTCATGCGCGCCGCTCCGTACAGAATTCCTAGACGAAATGACGGGGGGGGGTACCGTAGGAGAGGAGAGAGAGGGGGGAGGGGACGTGCATGCGCTGTGGGGGTGTGGGAGGCAGGAGCCGCTCCGTAGAGTAGAGGATTCCTAAAAGAGAGAGGGGGAAAGGACGCGCATGCGCTGTGGGGATGTGGGACGCCGGAGCCGCTCCGTAGAGTAGAGGATTCCTAAAAGAGAGAGGGGGAAAGGACGCGCATGCTGTGGGACGCGGGCGCCGCTCCGTAGAGTAGATGATTCCTAGAGGAGAGAAAGGGGGTGAGTGTAGGAGAGGGGACGCGCATGCGCTGTGGGGGGTGTGGGACACTCCGTAGAGTAGAGGATTCCTAGAGGAGAGAAAGGGGGTGAGCGTAGGAGAGAAAGGGGGGAGGGGACGCGCATGTGCTGTGGGACGCGGGACGGACTAAGCCCCTTCCAAACACATGCAAGCAAGATCAAGGAATGGGGGTAAACCTGAGCGACAGACACCACCTGCCTAGCCATTGCTAAGCAGCCTCTCTGTGCTCTGGGCCATGACTCAAGGAATGGGGTCAACCTGGGCGACAGACACCACCTGCCTAGCCATTACTAAGCAGCCTCTCTGTGCTCTCGGCCATGACTCTGATGATTGTAGTAGGGTTGACGGCATTCATATTACTACAGTGTTCTGGTTCGCATAATGGGTGATTCCCTACTTCATGAAAGTGGCCGGACGCGGGACACGGGACGCGGGACGCGGGAGGGACGGACAGAGCACCGAGCATAAGATGCTTCGCATCTAAAAAAGCACACGCGCTAACACTACGGTTCTCTCAAGGCTGCTAACAATTTGCCGCCTTTTGAAAGCAAACGGGAACGAAAACGCCTCAAGCGAAGCACCAAAGCACGGCGCAGTGG
>JALIZH010025495.1:0-24502 GCA_030522465.1 Rhipicephalus appendiculatus
GGAGTCACTGGAACGGGAATAGTACTGCGGACCGTCAGGCTCCCGCCGCCATATTTGGTCCAGAGCGGCCTGCCGTGGCGGCGTGGTGTTGACTTTATGTGAAATAACGCAAGTTTTCGCAACGACGCACGGGGAATGCCGTTGTTATCTAATTCGATTAAGCAAGAAACAGAAACAACGGGAGTATTCACTTCCGTATCTAGCACGCACGTCTACTAAAGAGAAGAAAGAATTGTGAATTGAGCGGTTCTTACAATAACCACTGTCGGCATTAATTTGCAAGCGATCGTAACCAATCTGTTCAGAAAAAACACACTATAGGCAGGCTTGATGAAATGAAGTACGGTGCTAACGTAGGTAAGACCGCAATGAAAAGAAATGCGAACAGCGAAGCATGCAGGCGCCACGCTGAATTCTTTTGATCACCTTCGTATCTGATAGAATACGTGACCGCCGGCGCATGAAAACATATAAAACTACATGGAGCAGTGACAACAGCCGTGAAAAAAAATAGCAACAGATGCACGCTGACTCATGTGAAGTGTTTTACGGTGATTTCGCCACAGCTGCGCGCATATGGATGCTTTTGGAGCCGCATTTCGTTTTTTTTTTTTTTGTCAGAATTTTTCTGGGAAGCTCAGCTTGCAAACAAAAAACTCCATCAGCAACATATGCAACATTTTGGCAGGCCGTCATTTCCATAGCTGGCAGCTCCTTCAGTACAGATATCTGTAGTAATTCCACTGTGATTAAGCCTTCCGAACTGCTTTTTTTTTTTTGAAGTAGCCTTCTGCATCTCGCAAGAGAGTTGAAACTCGCCACGAGAACGCAGACAGATGGTTTCCCGTCAACGTAGTTTCTTATTCTAAGGAAAATTGACCAATAGAAACTGATTGCAGTGGAAATGTAGCAGCCATTTTCCATGACGCGTTTATCATTATGTATCTTTCACCCCTGAGGCGCAAATTTTGCGCCAAAATTCCTAGCTGTCCGGCAGTATTGTGCCTACATCTCCTACAGCAACAACACCAAACAAACTGCACTGATACAGGGCGAGGCAAGGGTCACATCACAAAGGCGGTTGTCATTTACGGGAAGAAATTTGTCCCACCGTAGTCTGAGCAGGCACACAGCTCGGCCGTCGCTTTGTGCCTTTTTTTTTTCCCGCTCGTAATTTTTTTTTTTCAATTATTACTGGTTGCTGCAAGCAAAAGCGCAGCACCCAGATAGTCTTCAATTTCTTGATATGCTTCTTAAAGATCAAGCGTCAAGACGATGCGGTAAAGTTCAGGTGCGCTTTTCTCTTGCTGTAAAACAATCGCGCTCACAATCGCGCTCCCAGAAGTGAGGCGGGTGACAAGGACCACTGATGACGCGAAATGACCACGTGATGACCTAAAACCTATCGCTGCCCACCGCGCGAGAGGGAGTGGGCGAGGATGGCGCGGTGACAAAGAGAAAAAGAACACGGTACTTTTCTCGTTACAGTGACTTTGAATAGATCGACTTAGTAAAAAAAAAGAAAAGAAAAGATGACTCACGCCTTTGAGTCGACTGAATGGAGTGTACTGTAATTGAGGCGAATGCATAAGAGACCCTGTCAGTATTTCATGGCGATAGCAGTTTTACGGACACTCTAGACGGGCGTTAGCCGTCGCCGTTGCCGTCATCCTCCGTATAAGTTCAAAATTGATAATATCCGCCGCGCATCGTATGTTCTACCCGCGGATAAAAGCGCGCGAGTTGGGGCGACGAACGCGGCTGGAGCGGAGCTAAAATGAGCCGGCCCACCTCCGTCGCTCGGAAGGCGCATACAGAAACATCAGTCCGTGTGCAAGGCCTGCCGTCTATTGCTGCTCACACAGAGAGAAACGACCCGCCCGTCTAGAAGGGGCATGTAGGAACGCTGGGGGAAGTGGGGGGGGCGGGGGGGGGGGGTGCTTTCGCTTGAACACCTATTATGAATGTTCTTTATAAGGGCGCGGTCTCGGCAGGCATCAGTGGGCGGCTCGTATAGCCTTCTACGTGCTGCACTCGCAACGTGAACAGACTGTGCGGGAACTTGCTCTCCCTGGAGGGGCCGCGCTCTCTTACACCAGCGTTTTGCAGAGTTACCTGAGATCAGATACAAAAGAGTTAGCTGACATGCCTTACTTCGCATAACATTACAATTTGTTGGTATCGCTTTCATTCATTCGTCCTTGCGATGAAACTGGTCTCTTTTGTGTAAGTCTGTGGACTACTGTGCCTCTTCCCCTCTTCAGCACACGCTATGATGAAAAAAGCTGAAAATGTGACCCGCCAAAACGCAGAAGGCGCCTTGCTGTGCTGCCAGTGCCGGCAACCGATCTGTATGATAACACAAGCCAGTTACGTGCTTCGTTTCAACAGCGAAGCTGTTTAGCAAATGCCTCCTTGGGAGAAGATCGCCGAAAACGATCAACCTAACAGTTATGTGCCACTGTGTGGCCTATCAGAAAACTACCATCACCATAAATGGGTATGTGGCACAGAAAGGGGGTTTATCCCACGACTCACCATTGGTCCACTAAAAATGAAGAAGGCAACGGTTAGCTCGACAAATGGCTGCGCAGCGTCGGCTGTGAGCAGTGGACACCAAATACGTACAGCCAGAGAATACTAGGGAACGGCGGCTGCGATAAGACCCCCCAAGCGATGGAATGCTTCTGCCAACGCCGACGCATGGTGGATAGAGAGGGAGGTGCCAGCATCGGCTGGGCTGCGCCGTGCAAGTGGGTGCGGCACTTTTTCATGACGCCGACAGGTGGCGCGTCGTCGTATGCGAGAGCCTTTGCGCTGCCCGAACTGCATGAACAGTGCTGGGGCGGATGCAAGAGGCTGCGAGCGCGTTCGAGCAGTCGCCGTGGCACGACGCATCCGCGCGTCCGGATCACGCGGGCAGCGCGGATGCGCAGTCATCACGCGTCTGCAGAAACGCGTTCCTCGGCTGTCTGGAGTGTGTTCCAATACTCACCGTATACGGCAAAATAGACAGCTAAGCGGACAGCGGCCATCTTAAGTAGCATTCCAATTCTCATATAGCCGGCAAAATAGACAGCTTCGAGAAGACGGCATCGGGGACAAATACGATGTAGGCTACTTTGCTGTCTAAACAAGATGGCGGCTCAGCGAAATGGTCGGGTAGCTCGAATCTCGCCTCCATGGTTCCGCCGATGTGGTCGTCTGCGCATAAGCAGACCCTGTTCCAGGCGCTCAATGTAAGCTAAGTTAAATTTTTTACAGACTTTAACACGAAATAAGCTAAAGAAATAACAGCTGCGTCTGCGTTTCTTAGCTTTCTCTTCCCGACAAGAGGTCGCGTCACTTCGCGTAGACGTCTTCTAGACGCGTCCCATTTGTCGGACAATATGCGCTGAATGCCTTCTTCTAAGCTGTCAGCGTAGACTGTCTACGATGATGTCCAGAATTGGAACATAGCCCTGTGCCCACGTGCATCTCTTCGCCGTTCAGTAACCGCGCTGATGTGACGGCGCTGCTGTCGATTCCGCGAGCCCATTCGCGCAGCCGAACCGTCATGAAAAAATGCTGCCTCTCCGGCGCGCCGTTGCTCACACCTCCCCCTTTAGCCATTATAGCCGACGTTCCCGTAGATCTATGAGAGGAGCGAACGCATGGTTTTGAGCGCAAATTTCTGTTTCTCGAATTTGGTCAACCGTGTCGTGTGTGCGACTGTCTGTGGTACAACTTGAACCTTGCCTGGCTGAGAATCAACGTAGAAACTGCCTCAATCTAGGTTGTTGCTAGGTAAAAGCTAGTGTTGCGACTCCGGGTCCAGCAGGTCTCATTTCTGGTAGCTGGCCCCCGTCTCAGGATCCATCGTCCAACAAGTCAGAAGAGGCGTCCGTAAGAATGACAAAGATTTATTTACACACTGAGAAGAGAGTAGCAAGAAGTGGCAAGAAGCGTCAAGAAGAGAGTGATACAATGATGTCTTCGGCTTTTATAGCGCCGCGTTGCCAACCATGGGCGCATTGTCCGCATCTTCATTCAATACAGTGTCCGGTGGTCTCGAGTCTTCACCCACGAAGGAGGGGCACGACACCACAATGCAAGTGGAGAGGGCACAGTCCAAAACGATGCCCATATATGGTCACGAAAACAGCACCAAGGTTTTGCGCACAGCACCATCTTCTGCACACGTTTGCAGATCTTGGCTTGGGCTGGTTCCAGGAATTCTTCCGGCCAGGGAGCAGAGTCTCTCTGCGCTTGTGCCGAAGAAAGGGGACGGCTCGACAGAAATGTACTCCACGCAGCAGGTGCCACGGAGAGAGGGGGGGGGGTGAAGGTTGCTCGTTCGATCCCTGGTCGACTTTGCCCTCCTAATTTTCGTGGCTTCGATCCTATTGTGCAGCGGCAGTCGGACTAGTCTCGTTGTCGCCCCAACAGCAAATACCTCAGTGGCCGGGACCTCGGGGCTTGCTTGAATGACCGTTCGCAGTGGAGGTCACAATGGCCTTCTGTGTCGCGCTGGTACTGGTCCACGCCAGTCCGGGAGATAACCACGCTGTCACAACTCCTTGTTTTTGCCTCGAACTGTTTGTCGGGTTTGCAGCCAACGAAGGAATTCGACGCCGTTGGTGATCGTAACACTAGCAACAACCCAGAAGTAACACAGAACCTGTAGCACATAGCTAAGGCCTAGAAACAAGCTCGAAGGAAGGAGATAAGTCTTCAAAATCGTCCACTTTCCCATGAGAGCATGTCTGCGAAAAACATCATTAATGAATTTGAAGCATTTGTGGCGGAAAACAAATAAGAGGAAAGCAGGACAAAAAGAGTGTTGCACACTCGCCGCAATGGCAAGTGGCGGCGCTGACTGATGCTCCCACGTTTAAATGCACATATATACCCTATAAAATGAATGGATAAATGACCGCCACCGTAGCTCAGTGGTAGATCAACTGACGCGTTATTCGAAGGTAGCATGTTCGGTCTTTGCTGATGGTAAGTTATCTGTTTTTCCAATTTTCTTTCACATTTTCATTACAATTAGCCTACTTATAAGTATATCCCCTATACTTTCCTGACGTTTCGGGACCCGTAGGAAACTTCATTGTATTTTTTTTCAACAATGTCGTTACCTCACCAGACGGTGTTCCGTCGAACTCTCGACTACGGCCTTACAGGTATGTAGCGGGTACTACGCTTCTCCGCAGAATGACGAATAATGGCATAGTAGATGCTACCCTACTTCATGAAAGTTATGATGATTTATGGCGTGGTGGGTACCTAGCATGTGTAGTTGTGCAATTGCCCCAAGAGCGTCTACAACGGGCTCTAGAAAGACCGCTCTTCCAGCTTTGAACAATGGACCTTTCCAGAAATTCCGGCGCGCCACCAACGGCCGCCGCAAAGCGTTATGGGAAGCCGGAGCGCCGGCGGAGTGTCGTCTGCTCGCGGAAGCATTGGCTCACCTCGTTTCCAGCGTGCGGTCGTACTAGCGCGTCGTTGCACGAACATCGCACGTGATAACCCTGCTTCAGTCTGTACTCAAATTGGAGGCAAAACCCAGAGCAACATGGATAATACCCAGGAAACACTAAGTATCCTTGACTTATTACTGAGACGGGGAAATGCTCACGTACCCGCGAAAAGGCTAATTGAATTGGAAACTCTATACGGCGTTCGCGGCGAGTCCCCTGCGCTTTGTTGATCGTATTTCCAAGTAGCGGAAGCTCTGCTCGCTTGTTTTATTGTCAGCATGACAATAAAACATTATTAGTACTTTTTGTTGGGCACTATCGCTCGTGATATGTTTCCGCGTGATACGCAGGACCATGGCACTTCGCGCATGATAATCGATGTCAATATCGCACCCTTATAAATGGGTTCGAGCCCAACTACGCTTCAAATGCTGCGTGTTAGAAACTTTGCACTTGGGACGCTGAGAGTAGTGAAAACCAGCTACAAACACGCCCACCGAGGGGACATCAAGTGAGTGCTGTCGGGTGTGGAGATCGCGTAATCACGGCACATTATCGCACTGCATGAAGCGAGAATATTCTTTCTCGCTGACTTCCCTGTACTTGTTTTCGAACAACGTAAAACATGGTGTCTCTGTGGCGTGCCTGTTTTCTGTACCGTGAGTTGGAAATTAACTCAAGAATTTTGGACCTGATTGCGCAAAAGGTCGTGACTCCCGAGTTAACAATGTTAAGGAATATATAACAAAATGAGCGTTCATGTGCATAATTTACACAATATTCCATTTTACTGATTGAGCTCCCTTGTTTCATTACAGTTTATGATTGTGCTAACTAGCGATTTGTCGTTTGCATGCAGATGCGGCTGCCGAAAAACATACAGCTGTTCCTGTCGCCTTTGCCAAAAGGGCAATGGACAAAACAACTGAAGGACTTGCCACAGGCCTATTCATAAGGAAAAAAAATCTGTAGCATGTGTATTCTCATAATGCTAATAAGCACTCAGTATCTGGGTGCTTAAACTACAACTAGCACTCTTTACCTTGATACATGGAATGAAAAAATGAGATGCGTGAAGCCAAGATAGGTTACGCCTCTAGGTTTATGGTGAATAGCAAGCAAATCCGATTCAACATAATCAAGCAGCAAACAGCAAAATAAACACTACGTAACTGTGCTATAAAAAACTCGCAGGGTTTCTTATGCATTCGCCCGAGACGACTTAAAGGCGAAAGCAGTCTTCTTTTTCTTCAGTCGATGTATTCCCGCACCCTTGCGAATGTTTTCTGCACCTAACGTGGTTTTGTACTGGTTCTATGACCGGAAGCATTCCAGACTTTCAGCACCTTACCTGATCGGCCCACCGATCCCGGAGGCAGTGCAAGGCGACGATGTCGTGTGATGACGTGATCATGAGACGTCATGATGCCCTCACACATTCTGATGATCTGTGATGTCACGACGACGTCATATGGTGACGCCATCACGTGGTGATATTTGCATCACTCTTGTTGACGCTGCCGCCGCGCCAAAGCCACCGACGGTCAATTTTTGTGTTTTTAGGCGAAAACTTTAGATGCCCCATCAAACGTGAAATCTGACCGTCGGCGTCCCTCGTCGGCGGCGTCGAGTGATGCGAAAATTCATCATCACGTGATGACGACACCATATATGACGTCAAAGTTCGCCAAAAATTGTGACCTCATTAAGACGTCACGTGACTTCACGTGATCACGTGATCACGTCATCACATAACATCCTAGCTTGGTCAAAGGTGGTCTTATGACGGAGGCAATGCAGAATCATGAGGTACCTCCGATCTTCGAGGCAGTACAAAACCTCGTTAGGTGCAGCAAGCTTTCGAAGGGTGGTGGAATGGTGGCGGGCATGGGCGTTGGCAGGGGGGGGTGCAAAAGCGACACTTGCCCCCCTCGAGTCACACCAGCACTTGCCGCCCACACAAGCTACATCAGTGCTCTCCCTCTACTCCAGCCGCGATGCAAGATGGGTTAGCACACAAGACAAAATCCTGCTGACACTCATGGACTGGCGGAGTATAGGATTATTACATTGACTAAAAAGAAAAATAAGATGGCTTTCGCCTTCGAGTCTTCTTCGGCGAATGCATAAGAGACGCTGTGAGTTTTTAACAGGGCATCTAAGGCTTTCGCCTTTATAAATTGGCGTAAAGTTACACGACACGCTTCATGTTTAAAGTCCCAGCCCTGTAATCACAGTGAATGAGAACACAAGCATCTTAAAACAAAGGTCAAGCTTAGCTGCAACATCACAAAAATTCAAGTCTTGAAGTAGCACCGAGCAATGAAACGAAACGTCCAGTGTCTTTCGCGTGTTATCACATCCAAGACCAGAACAGGTTTGTCCGCCGCTTTCCTCTTCTTCAGCATGTTCATTGATGATTCTGGCTATTTGGGACGAACGACACAGTCTAATTTGCGTGCATGAAAGTCGGAGTGCTGAGAAGTAGCCGTTTCTTCACAACAACAGCACCTGATACCATTCAAAACCATTCACGGCGCGTGAAGAAAGCAGGCGAACGCAGAAAAGCGTCTGCTCTGCCCACCCGGCGCTCCGCTCTCCCATAATGCCCCAGCGCCGATCCGCCAGGGGAAGGCGCGGCGCTGCGATTTCTGGAAAGGTCCAATGCCAGCTATTCAGAGCCATAGGCGCCAATGGCGTGAATAACGGTGTCGTCGTGCGACGATTTGTGCAACTATACACTGTTAAAAGTGTCCGTGAAATCGACGAACAAAGTTTACGTAATCTTGAAAGATGCTTGTCTGTTTATTGAAATATACAAGTAACCTCCCTAAATACTAAAAATCATGTCCCGTTTTTTGAGGTACAGAAAGTATCTCCGTGTTTAATGGGCCACTTGCGAAAGGTGTAAAAGTTGGCTTCCCTCTCTAATTAATGTTTTAATTAAGTGGGTGGTAAACCATGTGAGTGATTCTTAAGAGGGAAGAAAGAGGAAATTGAGGGAAAATGGGGGAAGAGTGCTCGATAACTGTCTCTGTAAAGGACATAGACGTTTATAGACGTCTATGTCATGGGTGGGACAGTTGGGTGGGAAACACAACTGGGTGGGAAAGTGAAGTGAGGGTGAGGAGGATAAAAAAAGAGGAGGGGAGGGTAAAGAATAGCGTATATTTATTTATTTGACACTACTGCTAACTCCTAGTGGAGTCGTTGCAGAGTGGGAATACAATGATGAATCACACATAAAACTTTTTTAAGGAAAACAGTTTGAGGAAAATGAATACAATGTGAAGCAAAGAACAAACACAACTCGCTAAGCAAAACAATAGCACAGGATGTAACAATAGCACAATTAAGATGAAGAAAAGAACAAAGACAACTCGCTCAAGCTAGACATAAGGCAAAAGGCATGAAATACAAAGGAAGGAACTTTACATAATCAATTGGCAAGCAATGAGTCAAACATATCCGTGTGTAGTCGATTGAAGAACAGGGCGATTGAGTGAGGCCGACATAATTGTCAAAGCGAAATATAGCTCTTAGACTCCTTGAACCTTGGTTCATTGTCTAAAGTGCATTCATAAAAAAGACTGCCTGTCAAAGACCACCTAGTGGTGGAAATAGAGAAAACCTCCTATATATAGAACTCGGGTAAATCGAATCATCATTTGCATAGCACTGTTTTCGAATACGACAATGCTTTAACGTCAATTAATATGAAGATCGAACAAAATTAGCCGGAGCATTTGATATATCAAATACATTGGACAGCATGAAACGCCCCAAGAAGTCGGCTTTCCCTCACAAGAGGCTGTCTTTTCCTCACGGGAAGGGACTTTCCCGCGTGTCCTCCGGTGACCAACTGCCGTATTTTTGCGAATTCGATATATGCGGTTTGACTACCCGTAAAGGTGATAAAATGAATTCTTGAAGAGAAATCTACTGTGCCTGCTTTTAAGGGCGTCGGATGAAATGACACCAAGATTTTCTCGCACATCATCGACGTGACTTCGAACATCTAGCTAAAGGCATATATATATAAAAGGTGAAACAGGCGATGTTCTTAAACATAGGCGTGCGCAGGGTTCACCTTAAGGGGAGGGGGGGGGGCGAAGGTTCGTCGAAGAGTGCCCCCCCCCCCCCCCCGGGCCACGCCTATGTTTGCAAGTGCACCCGTTCGTTTCTCCAACCACAAATGCACCGGACCTACCGCACTTCCTCCTAACCTCACCAACCAACCTTCGCAACTCCATGTTTCGTTTGTAAAAGTTCGTCGTTCTCTCTTTTCGAGAGATCCTTTCTCATAAAACTTGTATCTGCCGCTACGACTGATTAATACAAAGAAAAAAAATGTGGGCGTTGGAGGGGGGTAGCGACTGACACTTCGCGATAAATATGTATTGGTGTGCTTCTCGTTCTCTCCCATGGCTATTTACGTTCCTTCAGATAAATATTTTTTGTGTGCATGTCCGCGTGTGTTCTTTCCGTGTTTCAAAGCCGCTAGCCTAAGCTCACGTCTTGACGGAAGCGGAGCAAGGTAGCAAGGGCAGAACGGGGACGATCGTCACAGCCGGTGAGATTCAGCGTGTCTCGAAGCATCGCACAGGTCAGCCCGACAGGGTCAACAGGGTGGCGAAAGAGCAGGATAAAGAAGGGGGGAAGAGTGAGAACATAAAACACGAGGAGGAGGCTGCACTCCGCAACTCAGTTAAAATCATCCGCTGCACTTGAGCCAATCACTTTAAATCAAAGACAGCGTGCTGGACCACGTTTAGCAAAAGAAAAAAAAAGAAAACCAAATAAATAAGTTTGCTCCATGCTTGTATAATTATAATGTTTGTTGATATTAGGTGTCTTTATTACTGCTGTCAGTCATCGACTGGGGATATATTGCAACGTGCATGATCCAACCCCTTCAACCAAAAGCCACACGTGCAGAACTACGTCAGATTGTCCAAAGCGCAGCGAGAATGCATGGAAGGAGTGAGGGACTTTCGCGGTGAACTACCGCGCCGTGCAGGACCCGTGGGCTTTCGCGAAAGTGGAAGCCGCGTCAAAAGCCAACATTGCGGTAATTTGGGCAATATTTAATACTACGTCATTGCAACATAATACTGCAGCGACTCACCTCGTAGAGAACGTGTTTGTGTGTTGTGAAGCGGGGATTTTGTATATTTCCTTTTTTTGTATATATATACACTCGCATAATCGCATGTTGCGTTTTTGTTCAGGCAGCTGTCCAACTCCTAGAGCAAGAATGGGGGGTACTTGTTACTTTAATGTTTCATATAGTGGTTTTGGGACGTTAAACCCTAACAATTATTATTGTTAATATCCAGATATTGGTACAGCATTTTCTATAATACGTCTTTTGATGCACACACTTGGGAAGTAATGTAAGTTTACTTGGCATTACTTTTCTTTCAAATGTCGGAATTTAACACAAGCGTTGCACTCGGTGAACCTTGTTGTACGCTACCTCATAAGTGAAAATAAGCCAAAAGTATTGCGGTCGTCTGGCCGTCTCTATTCTTTTTTTGTTTCCTTTACGTCTTCCCGATGTGCTCTGTTCATAAGTTCATAATAATATGGTGGAGGCTAACGAATTCTCGAATAAAGCGGTGTGCGTATGGCTAGAAAACCACTGGCGACAATGAGTAAAATACTCGTAGTGGTAATGCAGCGGTCACTGCGCGTATTTCAGCTGACTGCGCGTGCGCGTATCTTAATTCTTAGATGCTTGATGTTATTGGCCGATTAGCCGCGCGAAAAAGTTTCTTTTCGTTCCTTCTTTGTGCCTGTTCACTTTGCGCGTTTTTACGAACGCTCCAACGTTCTGGAACTCCATCACTGGAACTAGGTCACGCTGATGCCGCTTGACACACGAGTTTTTACAAGCTGTTTTTGCCCCCCGCACTAACACAGTGCTTAAATATGGGTTAAGCTCTATTCCCCACCGCATTATTAAAGCTAAGTAGACTTCTAGTGCCCTGTTCGGAAACTCAGCGCAAAAAACAACAGCGCGTAGCAGACTCCCCTCGCATTCCGCGCGCTCCCCGAGTGCTGAAAGCCTACGGGTTCGGTGCAGCAGCGGCGCGGCGCGGCAGTTCACCGCAAAAGGCCCCACGCGGGAGCCGGCGCTTTGAACACTCACTACGCTCAGCATGAAAACAAAAAATGTCCGGACGGCGCTGCCGCGTTAAGTTTGTCCCGCGCTTGTGTATTTGCGGTGTTTCTGCCTATGATCAGAGGTCATCTTCGTTGTTCGTCGTCGGCTGGAGATCTGTCGCGTGCCGGATGCAACCGGCGGCGAAAGGTGTTCCTAGATTTTGTGTTGGTGTCCTCTGGTGCTTCGTCGTAGGCGGTCGTAGCCTCAACAGACTCGTAGCTTTGTCTGCGCGCTCAGTGCTGTGTGATCGGCGTGCTTACCACGTTTCTTGACTGCGCACGTTTAATGCGTGATTCAATCGAATGCACCAACTGATACAGTCCACGACCGAGTGCCTTTTCTGACGACGACGGCGATTGTATAGCACAAGCGTGCGCCCCAGCGGATACGTAGGTGAGTTCAAGAAAGTCGCCAAATTACGTAACTATGTGACCTTATTGCGTGGCGACACTTATGCAGGTAAGGCAGCCCGGGTGGCGTGTTCACACAGCAGCGAGGATTTGCAAGAACAGGTGTCTGGTAGGCAAGTATGGATTGTGCTACAGTTAGTATATTTGCTTTTCTATGATGTTTGTTTTACACTTCTAGTGGTTGCTGTGCTTTCCGTCATTCAAGCCTTGTGTTGCGCCGTTCTTCCTCGGCTGTGTTCTTCGCGAGATCACGTCCGCCACGGTGGTGTAGCTGTTACAGTGCTCGGTTGTTGACGTGAAGGTCGCGGATTCGATCCCGGCCTTGGCGGTCGCTTTTCGATGGAGGGGAAAAGTTAGAGGCTCGTGTACTGTGCGATGTCAGCGCACGTTAAAGAACACCAGATGGTCTAAATTTACGGAGCCCTCCACTGCGGCGTGCTTCATATCGTGGTATTGGCGCGTAAAACCCCAACTATTAACGCGAGATCATCGCGTGAAGCAATTGATCGTGCAATAGCTTCTTGCCTTTAAAAAATTGGCCTGGTTTTGAATTTTCAGTTTACTGGTGGCCACTTTCTGTGAGGAAAATGCCACGGTAATGATGAATAACATGAAAATCAAGTACAAAGCAGTAGACGGAGGCGCAGATAGACAAAATGCTTGTCTAGTTGCTCAGAAGCGTAGGTATATGGTTGCGTCGCCATCTGCCATGCTGCACACACTTTAGTCATGACAAATAGCATAATTGCTCTATGGCGAGGCTGGGCAAGGTCAGTACACGTAGCACTTGGTTCAGGGGTTTCAAACTCACTTCGACTGCCAGGCTGCAGTCGCCAAATATAGTCTCATTATTTAGTCTCCCAGAAATTCAAGGACAATGGAAAAGGTGGCAGTAAAAAGTAGGGGGGGGGGGGGGACTGAAAAAAAATATGTTGGCTAAAATTTCCATTTCATGATGGAACGCACTTATCTACAGGATGGACCACCAACCCAACTGCCGAGCAGGACGCCTGTCAGCCGAACATCCGGAGTGACTTGCCCGTGTCTGTGTGCAGCTTGACACCCCCTACCATGTGGCAGCCTCGGTCACCATCTCCACGGCCCGGCAACGGCTTTCATCTACGCCCCCGGGAAATTAGCCAACAGGTGAGGCTTCTGGACGTACTGCTTTTCACATAAGATTACCACGCACCTCCACCACAATTGTGACATTGGAACGCCTTTATTTACAGAATGGACAATAAATGCAGAGGTGTAGGACTGTTTGTTTAGCTGTTAAAGATACAAAACAGTGAAGTGAACAGCCCAATATGGGGCACCAAAACCCATCAGAAATATAGCTCATAGAATACCGAAATTGAGGCGCCGATAGTGAAGTATCAAATCTTTATTTTCAGGTTATGTTTAAGCATGTGGTGTTCACGTGCGGTACCTTACAAAAAATTTCTTAGACTGGTCTTGCTGTGTACTTCATGGACATGTTTACTAAATAAGTGAAAGAAAATATGGGACGAGGACAGTCTTACGTAAGCTGGGCTGCTGGCTAGAGATACACAAGCCATATGCCTGACCTTTGATTTAGTTGTGCAGGAAACTTAAGAGAAGGCAATACATTTGTGCTAATCATTTTATGTGCTAGTAGTAACAGTAAGTGTGCATATTCAATTGTAAGGTTAATTGGAAGTAGTACAGCATATATACAGGGTCTCCCACTTATCACTCAGCATGATTTTAAAAAAAGCGGGACGGCGTTACGTGAAGCTGGCCTTGTGCATATTATTCCCAGTATACTGTAGTAGCCGCTACAATTTTTTTCGTTAATGTGAATTAATTAATTAGTCATAATTAAATTCGTAACTTCAAAAAATACTCATCTAATTATCAAAATGTCAATGAGGGAAATGTGGGCATGTTGAAATGACATCTATCTGTACTACTTTCAACAACGTACTAATTGCGTGCTGATTTTTTCCTTTTGGATTCGATTGTTGCTTGATGCATGGCCTCCGAGATCGCGCGCTGGCGCACAATCTTGGAGGCCATGCATGAAGCAACAATCGAATCCGAAAGGAAAAAATCAGCACGCAATTAGTACGTTGTTCAAAGTAGCACAGATAGATGTCATTTCAACATGCCCACATTTGCCTCATTGACATTTTGATAATTAGGTGAGTATTTTTGGACTTGCGAATTTCATTATGACTAATTAATTAATTCACATTAACGAAAACATAGAAGCGGCTACTACAGTATACTGGGAATAATATGCACAAGGCCCGCTTCGCGTAACGCCATCCCGCTTTTTTTTAAATCATGCTGCGTGATAAGTGGGACACCCTGTATATATAAATCATCATTGACAGAAATGTATGCCAGTTCAGTTAAGTTTATTAAGCTAGTGCATGCCTTGCTTGTTGCTGTATTTGCCTGGGAAAAAACGATGTCAATTATTAGTCCTGCCATTACATGTCTTTGTTTGATGAACCAAACATGTTTTGTCTTATACCAGCTCTTTTAATAGTGAAGTAGTACTATTGCAGAAGCTTCTTATCATAAATGGTTTAGGCTGTGATGGTGTATCAATAACATTACTTGATTGTGTGGTACTGTAGTTATCGCTTTCCTTTGTGCTTTGCAAAGAAGCATGAAGCCAAAAGGTGGGTCTTACGTGCAGTATTCACAACCAAGAGGTTCATTTAGGGAAAGTGGTTACAGTGCTGAATTAGTTTATGCATTTGTTAATTTGACAATGTCATTTCTCAGATGTTGTGGGAATCGAGCGCGCCCTCCCCTTTGGCGCCTCGTTCCCCAGCTAGCGCGAGTGCTGGCCCCGTGCTCCTCGAGCGCCGGGAACATGGCCACCGTGGTTTCGCCGCCAGGCCTTTTTGTCTGGTGCAAGCCACGCGTCGGTCTTCCCTGCACGGAGACACGTTGTCCGAACATGCCCGGACAATGCCTACCCCTCGCATCACGCTAGCACACGTGACGGTGCTTCGCCGATCGTCATTGGCCGCCCGTGACTGCCTCCTCTCCCCTGAGCTTGCTCCCGCCCGGCGCTCGCTCGCCGCGGCAGATGCTCACAGGCCTACACGAGAGGTAGACGCACTGCCTTAGCAGGCGGCTTCTCGTACGTGCGCTCGGCTGCTGCCCTTTGTGTGATAGCCGTAGCGCCTGCCGGCAAGCGTTCACTCGGTCGGTTTTGCGGAGTTACCCTTACGGCCCGCAATCCCGTGGTTGTCGCACTGTGCTGTATCTTGGGTTAATAAACCCGTGTTTGTTGTCGACCTGCCTCGAGTGTCATCTCTGCGCCGTGTCGGAGAGTCGACGAACCCGGCCGTAGCGTCTTTGTGCGCGACGGCAGTGGAGAGCGTCGCGTCCCTTCCCGGTCGCTTCGTAGGGTAAGCTTGTGTAGCAAACCTATCTCCACATAACTGGCGCCCAACTTGGTTTCGGCATGGCTTCAGAGCAGACCCCCTCGAGGCGCTCGTTCCTGCTCGATCCCGTGGCGACGGACTTGATCTCGTTCGATGCGGACGAACCCGACAGCACGAGATATGGCCGCCTCGACGGCCCTCTGCTTTCGGTCACCGGGAGAGATCCCTTCTTTGGGGCCCCCCTATGGTGATACTGACCGCTCGAACGTGGACTACAGTCCCAGCCAAGCCAGTTGTGGGCTTTCTCAGCCGTTTGAGACGCACGCGGAGCACGCGCTTACGGGCCCCTCCAATGCGTCGTCTCCGCTCGCTGGCCTTCCCTTGTCAGCAGCGCAGTTGACGGCCCAACCCGCCACACCCGAGCCTTTGTTCGTAGGCCACTTAGGTGTCGGCATGCACGCGCTCACTGACCCACCTTGGTCAGGGGGCGCAAAGGGTTGACAATGTTGTCCGCGAGCCAGCTCGCTTTACCGACAACGTCGCCGCGTTTGCCGACGCTCGCATGTCTCAGACTCGCGTAGGCGGCACTTTCGACGGACGTGAGCCACCGAGCTCCGCCGTCTATCCGTTTGCCTATCGCGTGAGGCCTCATGCACCCGTCGGTGCGGCAACAACCCCACCCTCCTCCATGCCGTTTACGGGCCCTTTTCGGTCTGGCGTGCATGCCGGAGAACAGGCGCGCGACCCTGTCACGGCCGCGCCGGCGTCGGAGCAATCGCCGCTGCACGCAACTGCGGCGCAGCTCCTAAACGTCCTGTTGGAAGCGGCGCGATCACAGCCTTGTGCTTTAAAGGGGAGACCCCGAGTCCCCTCAGCCAAGCACGCCGAGTAGCCTAAGGGTACCTCTGCCTGAGTACAGCGGTTATTCGGACCGCATGAGTGCCACGGAGTACCTCGAGGCGCTGCACCGCTATCAGCAGGTCATGCGGCTGAACGACAGCGTAATGCTAGGCAGTGTGTTGCCAGTAGCGCTGACAGCCCAGGCGGCACGGTGGTACCGACTTGTCGGCCACCAAGCTCGTTCGATGGAGGAGTTTAGAGCGCTATTCCGTAGCGAATTCCTTCCTCCTGACTATCAGCGCCGCATGCGTCGCGAGCTAGAGCTTCGAACGCAACATCCCGACGAATCTCTTCTCGAGTACGTCCGGGCTTTGCAGGAGCTCTACCTCCTTGCCGACCCTACGGCATCAGACGCTGAGAAGGTGGAGCGAGCCATTCGCCAGGCTCATCCAACCTTCGCCGCTTACCTTCGGAGCGCCCGTTATTGTAACCTGAACGAGTTGGCCTCCGATGCGAAGCGTATTCAGGGCGACATACTGGCGGCGAGAGCCTACCGCCCGCCGCCACCGCCGCCCGCTTCTCTCGAGCCTCGTTGTGCGTGGGCTGGTGGTGACTTGTCACCTCGTGGTCCCCCGAGTCACGAGGCGGCCTCGGCCGCGAGAGAACGAGACGCGCCCGCTGTGTCGGACCGCGCTCTCGACCCGTACTCGTACGCCCGGGCGTGCCCCTTTGCCCTGCAGGGCGAACGAGAACGGGACCCCCGTGCCCCAATGCACGAGGGGAGATCCGATCGCGGAGCCCCCACTGCGGCTAGCGAACGGAGAACTCCCGGCTCTCATGAATCGCCAAAATCCCCCACTGATGGCGGAAAAGGCGTCGTCTGCTACCGTTGCCATGAGCGCGGCCACACCGCGCGAACATGCAACGCGCCCCAACCGACGCAAGGGCCTGCTCGCCCGTCGGGAAACGGGGCGAGCCGTCGGTGAGCTCCCCCTCGCCGGCGGCTACAGCAGTACGAGAGCACGGGGGGTGTAACCCAACCTCTGGCACCGATGGCGTGTCGCGCTGGACATGACTTTCCAGCCACGCCGGCGCCGTTCATCGCCCTTACGATCGCTGGTCGAGAGTTTGTGGCGTTGCTGGATAGCGGGGCTTCGATCTCGCTGTTCGGCGAAGAGGTTTTGGCTCATTTGCGCGACCGCTCTGTCCGCATTCGAGCTTGCGACACTGCCTTCCATCTCGCCAGCGGTACCGCCACTTCGTGCGGCGCGGCGCGGTTGGTTGTGCGCTGGGAGAATCGCGCGCGCCGTCAGCGCTTTGTGCATCTCCCTGGTCTTTCCGTGCGTGTGATTCTCGGTCGCGACTTTCTCGCGCGCACAGGTATCGTGATTGACGTCGCAAGCGGAGGCTACAGAGACGGCCCTTCCGGCGCTCTACGGCCATTCGCTACACCTCCCGTGGTCACGGCTGCCCGTAAGTCGCCGGACGTTACGGGAGAGCAGGAGGAGAGGAGACGAAGCGTAGCCCCCCTCGGCTCGTGTCCCTCACTCCGACGCCAAGACTGGCCCTTTGGTCGGCGCGGCGGAAAACGGTTCGCACCTACCGCTTTCTCTCGAGCATAGCGCTACCGCGGTGAAGGAGATCACGGCTAAGCCGGTGACCACCACGGTAAGCAGCAGCTCGGATCGCTCGCTGCCGCCTTTGCGTGACAGCTTGTCGAAACGTGAGAAGGCGCGCCTGTCGTCGCTGCTGAGTCGTTTCAGTGATATGTTCACTGAACGACCGGGTTGCACCTCTCTTGTGAGGCACCGGATCGACACAGGCGACGCACAACCGTGGAAGTGCAATCCTCGCCCCGTCAGTGTGGCCAAGAGGAAAGCAATTGACCAGGCATTGGATGAGTTGATTGAGACCGGAGTTGTCCAACGCTCAAACAGTCCCTGGGGTTCACCGGTGGTAATGGTCCCCAAAAAAGACGGCTCCTATCGTCTCTGTGTGGACTACCGCCGGCTGAACGAGGTCACGAGGAAGGATGCTTATCCTATGCCTAACGTGGACTCAATCGTGGCTGCTCTAGGCGGTGCCTGCTACTTCAGCACCTTGGATGCCAGCCGCGGTTACCTGCAGGTTCAGATGGAGCCGGCTGACGCGGAGAAAACTGCGTTCACCTCTCACAGAGGCCTGTACGAGTTTACCCGTATGCCGTTTGGCTGTTCTGGAGCTGCAGCTACGTTCGAGAGACTGATTGACCGCATTCTCGGGGATGCTAAATGGCAATTCGCCATGGCATACCTCGATGATATCGTCATCTTCTCTCGAACGTTCGAGGAGCACCTCCACCACTTGGAGGAAGTGCTTGAGAGGTTGCGTGCCGCCGGGTTGACTCTGAACCCGAAGAAAGCTCAAATAGCTGAGACTCGCATTTCACTATTGGGCTTTACCATCGAGAGCGGTCGCGTTCTGCCGTGCAAGGAGAAGGTACGAGCCATTGTGGAGTACCCGACGCCGGCGAACATTCAGGGCCTGAGACGCTTTTTGGGCATGGTGAACTACTACAGACAGTTCATCCCAAACTGCGCGGACCTCCAAGCGCCCTTGACCGCTTTGTTGAAAAAGTCGGCACGATGGAGCTGGGGCCCAGAGCAAGAGCGAGCCTTTAAGGCGCTCTCTGAAGCTTTAGTGGCCACAGCCGATCTGAAGCTGCCCGACCTCAATAGGGAGTTCGTCGTCCAGGCGGACGCGAGCGACCTGGGTCTCGGGGCGGTGCTGCTTCAGGAGCACGACGGCGTCCTCCGGCCAGTCGCCTTTGCGAGCCGGTCACTTAACGCCGCCGAGCGCAACTACAGCGTGACTGAAAGGGAATGTCTCGCTAGAGTTTTTGCTCTCCGGAAGTTCGACTGCTACGTCGACGGTGTGCCATTCGTGGTGGAAACGGACCACATGGCACTCACCTGGCTTAGCGCTTGCGCGAGCCCTCGGGCCGACTCGCGCGCTGGGCGTTGACATTGCAGCGGTACAACTTCGTTGTACGCTACCGGAAAGGGAGTTCAAACGTCGTGGCTGACGCCTTGTCGCGTGCCCCCGTTTTGGCGTCTGACACTTGTGTCCGCCACTCCCGAGAGCAGTCGCACCTAGTAGACTCCAAGGCCTCTGGCTCCAATGGGTCGAAAGGCGCGAACCCCGACGGCGAAGCGACTTTCGAGTCGACCGCCTCGGGTGAGGATGCATACCTGGTAGACCCTTTCACGTCCGACGGTATCGTCTTCAGCAGAGAGGACCTACTCAAGGCACAACAGGACGATCCGTTTTGTCAGCAAATTGTTGACGGGCTCAATGAGCTGAGCTCCCAAGAGGAGCGTGGCGGTCAACCCGCCGGGCGCAAACGGACAGCTGGTATTGCTGTCGGCGCCGAGTGCCGGACGCAGACTGGTATTGCTGCGGGCACGTTGGACTCGTATCTGCTTGATGCTGATGGTGTTCTCCTGCGCTACGTCCCATCTGAAGAAGCTCCCCAGGAGTCTTTCAAGGTGGTGATACCCCCGCAGTCTAAGGAAAGCCACCCTCGGCTATTTCCACGACTCGCGGTTGGCCGGACATGCGAGTGGTCTTAAGACTTTTCAAAAGTTGTGCCGCTCTGCTACCTGGCCTGGCATGAAGCGTGATGCCCTTCACTACGCCCGCTCATGCCGCGTGTGCCAATCCGTGAAGCCTCGTGGGGGCAAGCCTCCCGGGCTCATGCAGCCGATCGACAGCCAAGAACCCTGGCGAGTCGCGGCCTGTGACATTATGGGACCCTTCCCAAGAAGCCGGAGAGGCCATGTTTTTCTCCCTGGCAGTCACAGATCACTTCACGAAGTGGGTCGAGTTGTTTCCCCTTCGGAAGTTAACGGCACGCGCAATCTGGGACAAGTTGACCGAGGTCTTTACCCTGCTTTGGCTTTCCGGCGGAGTTGATCACGGACAATGCGTCCTATTTCACGGCCAAGGTGTTTGTGGATGCGTGTGCTGCCTTTGGCATTAAGCACCGCAAAACAACCACGTATCACCCACAGGCCAACCCGACTGAGCGGATCAACCGCAACCTCAAGCCCTTGCTGACAGCCTTTGCACAGCAACACAGGGATTGGGACGCCTGTCTTAACGAGATTGGCTTCTCCTTGCGGTCCACAGTGAACCGTTCGACAGGGTACACGCCCGCTTTCCTCAACTTCGGGAGAGAGCTGCCTAACCCCCATGGACCGCGTTCTGCGGGGCGGCAGCAGGGGCGTGCGCCACGAAAGCCGGCCCGTCTGGCTACGCGGCGGAACTGCGCTCACGGATGGACGCAGCCCTCGACCTGGCGCGCTCCAACCTGGCAAAAGCGCGAGCTGGACAGAAGGCTCAATACGACCGGTCGCATCGGGACGTGCACTACGATGTCGGCGATCTCGTCCTCAGACGCAACCACGTCTTGAGTGACGCCGCCAAAGGCATCTCGGCCTCCCTGTCGGCCAAGTGGTTGGGCCCATACCGAGTGCAGACCAAAGTGTCGCCTCTGGTGTACAAGCTGGCTGACTCCCAAGGGAGACAAGTCGGCGGTCCAGTTAACGTCTCCGACCTCAAACCTTTCGTTGCCCGTAGCAACGACTTGGGAGGGGGAGGCGGTCACCGAACCGCAGGAAAACCGTGAAAAGGCTGGCCCCAAGCCACGCCACCGGTACAACCTGCGGAAACGCACTTAAGCAACCTTTCTCCTACTAGCAGGTAGCTGGACTTTATTCCATGCCACGTTAGTGAAAGGAGAATAAGTGCTAAGGTGCGCAGACACACCTCTGAAAGTGGTAGAAGGCCCTCTTGGTCGAAAATACCCTTGGATGTGTCGTCCAAGCCTTACCCCCTGGCAAGCGCCCCCTTTGTTGGGCAGCACTGTCAGACAGGCACCCTTGTTGGCAAGCCGGCTATGCCGGGGGCATTTCTGTCCGCTTCTACGTCGTCCAGCCGTCTCCCTGTGCCCGACTCTTCTGTGCCGCCAGCCTGTTCCTGACCAGTTGGCCTGCTGTCACCTGGTCTGCCCTGCTGTGGCCTGGTCCCCGCCTTCTGCCCTCCCTGACACCACCTGCCTGCCCAACTTACCTGGCGGCCTCGGCAGCCGCTTTCGGCAGCTGGTCTGCCTCAAGCTTTGGCCCTGGCCCGGGCGTGGTCGCCCCGGCTCCCGTCTCCTGGCTGCCTGCCGTTCCTGCCGGCTGTTCCTGCCTGCCCTCGTCCCAGCGACTTTTGGCGGTTGGCTGCTGCACGCACTTTGCAGCCACGCCTCGTACGTTCCCGGCTGCCATCCTCAGACCGGTGAACTTCAAGCGAGCTGGCTGCCTCCCGTTGTGCTGTGCTGCCCCCGTTCCAACTGGGCCGTGGACCTTCTTCCTGGCAGTGGGCTCTCCCTGGTGTGGTGAAACTTTGGTGGAACTTTTGGTGGGACTGTTGTGCGACCAAGGCCTACAATGGACTCGCGTCAACGGGAATGACAACCTCGCCTGTCCGTGCTGTGCGGCAACGTTCTTCTGTCCTGGCCTTCGTGTAGACGACTTCCCCCTTTCGGACATTGCCCCGTTGGCCAGCCCCCTCGCGGCTGAGCTGACCTTGCCACTTGGCCTCGGACAGCCTCTTTCACAGGCTGGCCTCGGTCTTTAGGAGGGGGGGAATGTCGGGAATCGCGCCTCCCCTTTGGCGCCTCGTTCCCCAGCTAGCGCGAGTGCTGGCCCCGTGCTCCTCGAGCGCCGGGAACATGGCCACCGTGGTTTCGCCGCCAGGCCTTTTTTGTCTGGTGCAAGCCACGCGTCGGTCTTCCCTGCACGGAGACACGTTGTCCGAACATGCCCGGACAATGCCTACCCCTCGCATCACGCTAGCACACGTGACGGTGCTTCGCCGATCGTCATTGGCCGCCCGTGACTGCCTCCTCTCCCCTGAGCTTGCTCCCGCCCGGCGCTCGCTCGCCGCGGCAGATGCTCACAGGCCTACACGAGAGGTAGACGCACTGCCTTAGCAGGCGGCTTCTCGTACGTGCGCTCGGCTGCTGCCCTTTGTGTGATAGCCGTAGCGCCTGCCGGCAAGCGTTCACTCGGTCGGTTTTGCGGAGTTACCCCTACGGCCCGCAATCCCGTGGTTGTCGCACTGTGCTGTATCTTGGGTTAATAAACCCGTGTTTGTTGTCGACCTGCCTCGAGTGTCATCTCTGCGCCGTGTCGGAGAGTCGACGAACCCGGCCGTAGCGTCTTTGTGCGCGACGGCAGTGGAGAGCGTCGCGTCCCTTCCCGGTCGCTTCGTAGGGTAAGCTTGTGTAGCAAACCTATCTCCACAATGTCAACACGGTAACTGATCACAGAATTCTGGACAGTGCGGTTACTGATTCTGTGGCATGCCAAGCACTATGAAATTGGACTGACGAAACAAGGGGAATGAATTAAGGCCTCGTTGTCCTTAGATACAACCTGCCAAAGCGAACAGTTAATGAAGCCAAGGAAAGCATAGGGGAGATTATTTTAGTTTTTAACTGTAGTGTGGTAAATATGACAAATTGAAAGGAATTAAAGTAAACGAAAGAGACACTTGCTGTTGCCATGGAATGGATCTGAAACCTCTGGGTAGTGCATCTGATTCTCCACCAATGTGGCTACGACAGCGGTAGATGTCTCATCTATCCCAGAACCTCTATGTGTTTAATCCGAAGACTACATGCCAGTGCCACTTGTGGCCATTGGTAGCTGGCCAATGAACCCTCGCATGCTACCCGAAGCCATCAAGTCTGCTTTGACGCCACCCTAGCGATGAAAGGACGAAAGAAGCGTAGTGAATTAAACACACTTGAAGTGAACAGGACGAGGCATGCGTATGAATTGACTTTAGTGCAACAAGGTTGAGTTTTTAAAGAGCTTAAATCTGGGCATGTTGGCAAAACATACCCAAGATTTGAAAACATGCAAGAGCGGCAGAGGTGACAGAAAAAATAAGTGTTCAATCTTTCCTGTACCTCTGGTGTTCTTACACTTCTACAAAATCTTGAGCTATCTTGAAATCTTCACATTCATGATGAAATGCCATAAGGTTGGCTGATTACAATCCATTGTGCACATAGAGCACACATTAATTTATTTAATAGTGTGATGAGAGTGCTGATGGAGTTTTCTGAGGCAAATTACTTTTTGCAAGCTGCGTTTTTCATCGGTTTTTTAGTACTCAAGTGCGGGTAAGCTTGACATAAAATCCATAGCTACATTTGTCTGCAAAATTCATTACTCCAATAATACTTGCTTTAAAGGACCCCTGACAGCAAAAGTTTTGTTTGCGACTTCTTTACAGTAATTTGTAGCTTTGCGTCTGGTAATGCCGAAATTGAATCGTAAATGCTCTAACGCATCGTATAATTAATGCTAACGTCGTTAATCCAGGACGATTTTGCTTCAGTTCGAAACGCCCGCCTAAATACCATAAGGAACTAGCGCCCCACAGCGGGGCAGCGCCTGAAACTACATGCGCTCAAGCTTCGGTGACGCTGAACGTGCCGTTTCCAAGTAGGGTGACCCTAGGGCGGTGAAAAATAAAGCGATGTGGGTGCGTTCAGCGTGTCCCCCCTCAGGAAAAAGAAAAGCATTCCTGGCGTAAGCAACGAAAACCACCTTGAGAGCAGCCCAACAACAGAGCGAGAGGGGTGACGAACAATAGTCCTCGCCGGGTGCCAGTCGGGGTATTGTGCGCACCCCGAAAATGTTCTCCGATGCCAACAACACTTGCTTGACCTCTGCAACGTCACCAGGGGAGCCTCTGTCTACGTAAAACCACGGAAAATGTCGATTTTACCAGAATACTCGGATGAGCCCTCACCTTTACTTTAAAACCAAATTAAAATATCTTATAGGCAACGCTCGCGCCTAATAATCGGTGAGAAGTGCCCCCCCGCATGCAAGAGTCTCAAACGACACAAGCACCTCGAGTTTCCAAATTTGGTGTCAGGGGTCCTTTAATGCATCCTGAGCTCATAATTCAAGGTCCAAATTTTAGTATATCAACATATACCTGTGTTTAGCTATCATGTTTGCATGTACTACTTGAGTACTGTAAGGCCTCTACTCTGCAGAAGCTGATGGAATGTTTTTTGTGGATGTACCCAGCGCAGACAACTGACCATTCAAGGGACTGAAGCAGTGGACAGCTTGCTGTGAAAGATCGGAGCATTCTTCCTTAGGTCTGGACAAGCCCATATTAAGTGGTAGG